>JAWPHD010003005.1:0-231918 GCA_037043455.1 Cyrtodaria siliqua
TGCCCATGGACTTTGTTGGCTTCCACCTTCCTAGTGCCCATGGACTTTGGTGGCTACTACCTTCCTAGTGCCCTTGAACTTTGGTGGATAATACCTTCTTAGTGCCCATATACTTTGGTGGCTACTACCCTACTAGTGCCCAAATACTTTGGTGACTACATCCCTACTAGTGTCCCACTACTTTGGTGGCTACCACCTTACTAGTGCCCATATACTTTGGTGGCTACCACCTTACTAGTGCCAATGTACTTTGATGGCTGCCACCTTCTTAGTGCCCATGGACTTTGGTGGCTACCACCTTCCTAGTGCACATGGACTTTGGTGGCTACCACCTTCTTAGTGCCCACGGACACTGGTGGCTATCACGTTACTAGTGCCTATTGACTTTGGTGGCTACCACATTCTTAGTGCCCATGGTCTTTGGTGGCTACTACCTTACTAGGGCCCATGTACTTTGGTGGCTACCTTACTAGTGCCAATGTACTTTGGTGGCTACTACCATCCTAGTGCCCATGAACTTTAGTGGTTACTACCTTCCTAGTGCCCATGGACTTTGGTGGCTACTACCTTACTAGTGACAATGTACTTTGGTGGCTACTACCGTCCTAGTTCCCATGAACGTTGGTGGCAACTACCTTCCTAGTGCCAATGTACTTCAGTGGCTACCACCTTCCTGGTGCCCATGGATTTGGTGGCTACTACCTTCCTAGTGCCCATGGTCTTTGTTGGCTACCACCTTGCTAGTGTCATGGCCTTTGGTGGCTACTACCTACATAGGACATTGGTGGCTACCACCTTAGTAGTGCCCGTGGTCTTTGGTGGCTTTCACCTTCCTAGTGCAAATGGACTTTGGTGGCTACCACCTTCATAGTGCCCATGGACGTTGGTGGCTACCACCTTCCTAGTGCCCATGGGCTACCACCTTCCTAGTGTTCACCGACTTTGGTGGCTACTATCTTACTAGTGCCACTGTACTTTGGTGGCTACCACCTTCCTAGTGCCCATAAACTTTGGTGGCTACCACCTTCCTAGTGCCTATGGACTTTGGTGGCTACCACCTTACTAGTGCCCATGGACTTTGCTGACTATCACCTTCCTAGTGCTCATGGTCTTTGGCGGCTACCACCTTCCTATTGCCCACGGACTTTGGTGGCTACTATCTTCCTAGTGTCCACGGACTTTGGTGGCTATCACCTTACTAGTGCCCATAGACTTTGGTGGCTACCACCTTCCTAGTGCCCATGGTCTTTGGTGGCTACCACCTTCCTAGTGCCCATGGATTTTGGTGGTTATTGCCTTATACTTTGGTGGCTACTATCTTACTAGTGCCTAAATACTTTGGTGGCTATCACCTTACTAGTGCCTATATACTTTGGTGGCTACCACCTTACTAGTGCCCATGTACTTTGGTGGCTACTACCTTTCTAGTGACAATTTACTTTTGTGGCTATTACCTTTCAAGTGCCCATGGACTTTGGAGGTTACTACCTTACTCTTGCCAATGTACTTTGGTGGCTACTACCTTGCTAGTGCCAATTTACTTTTGTGGCTTTTACCTTCCAAGTGAGAATGGGCTCTGGAGGCTACTACCTTACTATTGCCAATGTACTTTGGTGGCTACTACCTTGTTAGTGCCCATATACTTCGGTGGCTACTATCTTACTAGTGCCTGAATACTGTGATGGCTACCACTTTACTAGTGCCAATGGACTGTGGTGGTTACTACCGTCCTAGTGCGAATGTACTTTGGTGGCTACAACCTTTCTAGTTCACATATACTTTGGTGGCTACTACCATATTAGTGCCCAAATACTTTGATGGCTACTATCTTACTAGTCCCTAATTACTTTGGTGGCTACCACCTTACCAGTGCCCATATACTTTGGTGGCTACCACCTTACTAGTGCCAGTGAACTTTGGCGGCTACTACCTTAGTAGGGCCAATGTTCTTTGGTGGCTACTGCCTTCCTAGTGCCCATATACTTTGGTGGCTACCACCTTACTAGTGCCCATATACTTTACTGGCTACCACCTTACTAGTGCAAATGGACTTTGGTGGCTAATACTTTACTAGGGCCCATGTACTTTGGTGGCTACCACCTTCCTAGTGCCCATGGACTTTGGTGGCAACTACATTCCTAGTGCCAATGTACATTGATGGCTAAAACCTTCCTAGTGCCCACGGACTTTGGTGGCTACTACCTTCCTATTGCCCATGGACTTTGGTGGCTGCCACCTTCCTAGTGCCCAAGGACTTTGGTGGCTACTACCTTCCTAGTGCCCATAGATTTTGGTGGCTACCACTTTACTAGTGCCCATGGACTTTGGTGGCTTACACCTTCCTAGTGCCCATGCATTTTGGTGGCTTCTACCTTCCTAGTGCCCATGGACTTTTATGGCTACCACCTTAGTAGTGTCCATATACTTTGGTGGCTACCACCTCCCTAGTGCCAATGGTATTTGGCGGCTACCACCTTCCTAGTGCCCACGGACTTTAGTGACAACCACCTTACTAGTTCCCACGGACTTTGGTGGCTACCACCTTCCTAGTGCCCACGGTCTTTGGTGGCTACCACATGGCTAGTGCCATGGCCTTTGGTGGATACCACCTTCCTAGTGCCCATGGACTTTGGTGGCTAACACCTTCATAGTGCCCATGGTTTTTGGTGGCTTCCATCTTCCTAGTGCCCATTGACTTTGGTGGCTTTTACCTTCCTAGTGCCCACGGACTTTGGTGGCTACCACCTTAGTAGTGCCCATGGACTTTCGTGGATACTACCTTTCTAGTGCCCATGGACTTTGGTGGCTACTACCGTCCTAGTGCCAATGTACATTGGTGGCTACTACCTTCCTAGTGCCCATATACTACCTTCCTAGTGCCCATATACTTTGGTGGCTACTATCCTATTAATACCCAAGTACTTTAGTGGCTATTATCTTACTAGTGCCTAAATACTTTGGTGTCTACCACCTTACTAGTGCCCATATACTTTGGTGGCTACCTCGTTACTAGTGCCAATGGACTTTGGTGGCTACAGCCTTACTAGTGACAATGTACTTCGGTGGCTACTACCTTCCTAGTACCCATATAATTTAGTGGCAACTTCCGTAATGTTCTTGCAGAATGATGTGGCTTATACTGGTCACGAATGTTTGCTAAAATACGATCTACCAAAACTGTATGCTGTTTACTAACCTAAAGTGGTGAGCTGAGAAATGTAAATTTGTTCTCGTTTTACTCTCTTTTTTGAACAGTACGTCTAAAAATGTCATTGTGACTGCACAATATCAGAAACAACAAACAATTAATTCACTGTATTAAACTCTTTATTAACAGTTCCCACATAGACATCATACTTATATCTTTATATAACGAAGTAAACAATTACATGACTATGAATTGAATTGAATTGAATGTTGTTTAACGGCTCATCAACACAGTATAGGTTATTTAGAGCCGCCCCATAGAGAGGGGAAGGATACATAGGAATCCGGGAACCTGCCCTACTCTTATTATCGAATAGATTCCAATGGTTCTTTTACGTGCTCGGAAAATAGACCGATACACGGGACCGCCCGATTTACGTCCCCATCCGATGGACGAGGCTAAGGGAAAGTGTCTTTCCCAAGAACACACCGACGAAACTCAGTGGCACCACGGAGGATTGAACCCGGGGCCTCCGGTTACAAATCCATATTGTTATGATAATAATGTCATGAATGTCACAACTTTTGCAGATATTAATAAATCACAAACTACTTTAAGTATAATCATGATACATTGTTACAGGGTCTGCTCCCAATAAATGTGCCACAATACCTTAAATTCACCTATTACATTATATCGATATAATAGCTATAGAATGTCAACAACATGTTACCAGCACATATCATGAAATATATTGAGACGTAAGCGAAGATATTTTATGATATATGTATGTAAGACCAGTTGGATATTCCATAACCGATTTATCGCTTTCAACGTCACAAAGTGTGGCATTATACGGTATTACGCAACAGTGTATTTATAAAATGTGTTATGAGAGATATCACATTCTTGTGATGTAGTGATGACTATTACAGGTATATAACAAGAAAGGAAAATCCCGCACTATGCAATAATATGCAATACAACACTAATGACTATTGACATAAATCGTTTAAGGGCTTGCCCTTTTTAATAAAAGCCTGAAAAGGCTGTAGATGCATAAAATAACAATAACTAACTTTTTAGGGACTGGCCCCTTTTAAGTTTTTGTAAGTCGAAGTCTTAAAAGCTTCAAAATTGTATAAAATAGAAAGACAAAAATCAGTCACTAGCCTTTTTTCCACAAGCATCTATCAATTTACATCCCTAGTCAGGACATCGCTACTCAGGACAGGAAGTACAGCTACAAGGGCGCAACTTCTATATACGGACAGGAAATAAAGATATATATATGTACATACTTGTTTCTGTATTTAACCTCAACTTAAATCAGAGTGGAATACATCTTCATACATTTTTTGGGCCGAAATTTACTGAGAGAAAAGAGAATTTTCAATGTCACATAGTGCGTTTTGAATGCAAATATCTTGCCAGGTTTGCAGTGTAACATGGGTTTACAGAGCCGCATTAGGCAGGTTTGAAGTATAACATGGGTTTACAGAGCCGCATCAGGCAGGTTTGCAGTGTAACATGGGTTACAGAGCCGCATCAGGCAGGTTTGAAGTATAACATGGGTTTACAGAGCCGCATCAGGCAGGTTTGCAGTGTAACATGGGTTTACATAGCCGCATCAGGCAGGTTTGAAGTATAACATGGGTTTACAGAGCCGCATCAGGCAGGTTTGCAGTGTAACATGGGTTTACAGAGCCGCATCAGGCAGGTTTGAAGTATAACATGGGTTTACAGAGCCGCATCAGGCAGGTTTGAAGTATAACATGGGTTTACAGAGCCGCATCAGGCAGGTTTGCAGTGTAACATGGGTTTACAGAGCCGCATCAGGCAGGTTTGAAGTATAATATGGGTTTACAGAGCCGCATCAGGCAGGTTTGAAGTATAACATGGGTTTACAGAGCCGCATCAGGCAGGTTTGAAGTATAACATGGGTTTACAGAGCCGCATCAGGCAGGTTTGCAGTGTAACATGGGTTTACAGAGCCGCATCAGGCAGATTTGAAGTATAACATGGGTTTACAGAGCCGCATCAGGCAGGTTTGAAGTATAACATGGGTTTACAGAGCCGCATCAGGCAGGTTTGAAGTATAACATGGGTTTACAGAGCCGCATCAGGCAGGTTTGCAGTGTAACATGGGTTTACAGAGCCGCATCAGGCAGGTTTGAAGTATAACATGGGTTTACAGAGCCGCATCAGGCAGGTTTGAAGTATAACATGGGTTTACAGAGCCGCATCAGGCAGGTTTGAAGTATAACATGGGTTTACAGAGCCGCATCATGATCAAATACATTTCCGCTGAATTAGTTAAATACTAATAGATACAGGTCTCATTGAAGGGGAATATGGACATTTTGATTTGATTTTAAACTCGCGACGTCCCGTTAGTTTTACTACGTTACTTGAATTGTTTCAATCGTTAATATTAATTATACTAATATTTCAAAGCTGCAACAATAATATATTTAAACCGTTGTCAGAATAACCTGGGATGAAAATATGGGATGAGCTCTGGAATAACCAGCAAACAATGAAAAATCAAACTTTTATTTAAGAATGTATTGATAAATCCAGTTGCTAATTGTAATTCTTTAAAGAAACTAACTCTTCAACTGACGGCAAACTTGCACTACGAATCCGTTGATCAAAACTCTGGCCAGGTCCTCATATAATAATGTACATGTGTCGATTAAAAGTTCTTAAAATACCCATGACTGAATATGTGTAAAATGAATTGTGAGTTGGTAACTCTTAATTCGGTTTCGTGGGGTTTGTCTGGCTGAGTTGAGCCATTTATACTGTGTCTATATAGTTTCTCCAAATATATATACCTGGTCGTCAGTAGGTTTAGAAACGGTGTACATATCTTGTAAATTGTTGCTGTTGCCAGCGGGATGGCTACTGTAATACCAACTTAATTTAAAGGGACACATGGCAATCTTGAGTTTTATTCAAAAATTAAAATGTGCTCCCCAATTTAGTTATCCTGCGTCATTTTGACTTTAAAACTGCTTGCATATGATTAAATAAAAAATTGAGATTTCAATTTTCTTCACTATTTCACCAAATTGTTAACATATTATTGATGCACTATTATAAAAATTTAGTTATATGTAAAAATAATTTGCTTTTAACTATTCTAACAATTACTAATAATGATTGAACAAATGCAAGTGAATAGAAAAACTAACGGGACACCGTGAGTTTTTAAAAAATGAAGATTGCCGTGTGTCCCTTTAAAACTGCTATAGTTAATTATCCGATGCCAAACGTATCTCATCTACTCAGAATCATATGAATTGAATTGAATGTTGTTAAACGGCTCATAATCACATTGGTTAGGTATGTTATCTGGAGCTGTCTCCTCCTATGTTTCTTGAACGTGCTCTGAGGAAATGAACATTATATCCACAGTATTCATTATGTGTAATACAATTGCTTACATACTTGTTGGAATGATATACATATACAATATGTATTTTTCTTCTTCTAATTTATGTTCGGACTCCTCCACAGGGAAGGCTTTTTAAATCTAAGGTTTCGAGTACAGGGTTTGAACCCTGGGTCCAGTGGTCAAGCTCAAAAGTTTGAATTCAACAAAATGCACATTACGGATAGAGTTTTCAAAATGTTTAATGAACTGTCGTTGTATTCTCATAGTTTCATCGTATCCTGTCAACTATTACGGCAGTTAAAGCAGTGTGTTCATATTTGATCATTTGATACCGTGGTTGCCTAGTATATGTATGTGGCAGCGAAGTGCAGATATTTGTGATGGGCCATCCTCGTCTTTGCTCTAGTTATTAGTATACGTAGACATTCATGGAGTTTGTAATCTTTTCATCCTTTTAACACCCATTAATAACGACTCTGTGCGATTAGATCTGATTCGGGAATACGTGACTTAACGTAATTTTAATATGTACTCATTTCCGATCAGGTAAGTAATATTACATGTATAAAATTATATGGTGGAAGCTTTGTTTTAATGATGTGGTTATCACGATATCCGACGTTCTATTCCTTTTCGTTTGAGCTAACCTTAAATGTAAGTGGTGAACAATTGACTAGATGTTGACAAAAGGTGACAAATGCTTCACACATTGATACAATTCCAAATATGACCATTGTTTGGGGTGTTTGATTCAGCAAAATGTTATTTCAGCATTAATATGAGCTATTTTAAAAATACGTACATACACGTTATACCGTTTGAACTTGGGACAGCAGGAAATTAAGAAATATCAAATAACTTCATTTAGCCTTTATGGTTTGCTATAAAACGTTCTGAGTGTCTTAGTTTACATTTACAACACATTTTTGGATAAAAATTCTGGAAAAATAAAACAAAATCAAATTTTTGATGCAGCAGAATTGTCTGTTTCATTGATATACGACACATTTAGCTGAAAGTTGTATTATTTATGAAAAGTAAAAAAACAACAACAATCTTTAGCTGAAACAAGCACTCCGAACAATAGACATAATGCTGCATTGTAAAAACTTGCAAATGTACTGCACATACTTTGTATCAGCAATTCAAAACATACTAAAAGAGAGACAAATGCCTCACACATTGATACAATTCAGAATAAGACTTAGACGCAATACTGCATTTAAAAACTTACAAATGTACAGCACATACTTTGTGTATCAGAAATTACATACTTAAACGGTGACAAATGCCTCATACATTGATACAATTCAGAATAAGACTATTGTTTGGTGCATTTATTTCAGCCAAAGGTATTTCATCATTAACATGAGCTATTTTAATATTAAATACGTACATACATTATACCATTAGAACTGGAAGTTTAAGTGGTAAATAGAAATACCTTAGTTTTGAAAATCAGTTGGGAAATAAATATTCAACAGCCAAAAATATTATTATGGTGGTTTTTTTTCCATGTAAATCCTTCTTGTTGGGACAGCAGGGAATTAAGAAATCTCAAATAACTTCAGTTTAGCCTTTACTTTTTGCTGTACAGCTTTCTCTATGTCTTAGTTTACATTTAAGACATTAAACCCCTTTTGGAATAAAAATTCTGAAAAATATTTTTCAAATTTTTGATGCAAAATTGTGCATTGAAAGCGCCCTATCTAAAACAACTTTTGCAAGTGAATATTTCATTTGTCAACTGATTTTGAAAAGTAAGTTATTTTTATTTACCACTAAAAACTGTCAGTTTCATTGATATGCAACACATTTAGCTTAAAGTTGAATTTTGTCTGAAAAGTCAACAAAAACTTTAGCTGAAACAAACACCCTGAACAACAGACATAATGCTGCATTGTAAAAACTTACAAATGTACAGCACATACATTGTATCAGCAATAGAAAACAAACTTCAAAGGTGACTAATGCCTCACACATTGATACAATTCAGATTATGACTTAGACACAATACTGCATTTAAAAACTTACAAATGTACAGCACATACATTGTATCAGCAATTGAAAACATACTTAAAAGGTGACAAATGCCTCACACATCGATACAATTCAGAATATGACTTAGACACAATACTGCATTTAAAAACTTACAAATGTTCAGCACATACATTGTATCAGCAATTGAAAACATACTTAAAAGGTGACAAATGTCTCACACATTGATACATATGACTAGACATAATGCTGCATTGTAAAAACTTACAAATGTACAGCACATACTTTGTATCAGCAATTGAAAACATACTTAAAAGGTGAAAAATGCCTCACACATTGATACAATTCAGAATATGACTCGACACAATGTTGCATTGTAAATCTTACAAATGTATAGCACATACTTCGTATCAGCAATTGAAAACATATCAAATGAGAGACAAATGCCTCACACATTGATACAATTCATAATATGACTAGAAAATATCCAGTGACCAGAAATACGATCACAAGCTTCCTTTCCATATCCTTTCCATATAAGTGTTACCTATACATCAAGTTTTATTGCAATATCTCATTGATAAAGTTATTGAGCGTAAGCATCATTGCAAAGCCCTTTAGTACTTTCAAAGTTAGGACTTCAACCCATTTGACTCATGTGACCTTTGATCTGCAAATGTTTGACCTTTGAGTCTACCATGTGTCTACATTCCCTTTAATAAACAATAAAATTTCAATCTTAAGAGGGTAGAGGGTTGTTCCAACAACCAAGATCCCACTTATTTTTTATCCTGTGATGGAGGCTGGTCCAACATTTCACATAACTGACTGCAGTACCCTGGATGACTTGGCATGCTGTACGAGGCAGGGAATTCTCCTTTTCTTCCATGGCCACCCACAAACATGCAGTCCTCTCTTTGAATAGTTCGCCACAAGATCTGCAAGCCACTATCAAAGGAACGAAAGTGCTCCTTATGTTTCATCCAAAATGATTTTGGCCGTAAACCTTTGAAAATAAGAAGAAAACGTGTTAACACATCATGTAAACCTTTGTCCAAATCCTGACAAATAAAATAAATTAATACAACTTACTGCTCTTTGTAACATTAACATATTTATCAAACATACATTCTAAAGTATCTGAAATAGCCAAGCTAATATAGTGTAAGAAATAACAAGAGATTTGAAAAGGAAAGCATGCTCAAAAATTGAAAGTAAGTAGATAGCCACAGTCCGCATGTCAATGCTACACAGGTCAAAATGAAGTGCAAACTGATGTAGGTCCCAGCCAGGACATTCAAACGTTGGTTTACAAGTTCAGGTCGATAAACGGACCATACACACGATGGATATCTTCACATCAATAACAGGTGAGATTCTGAACCTGTACCCTAAACAAAACGCGACCGATATTTTGATAAAAGTCGCCGTGGAACCAAATTTTGTTCATTAAATCGGGTAAATAACACTGAGCAGAACTTATACCAACAAGAGAACCTGCATCACTCTACTGACTAAAATGGTAGTAGCCACCAACATACATGGCACTATTAAGGTAGTAGCCACCAAAGTATATTGGCAACAGTAAGGTAGTAGCCACCAAAGTATATTGGCAATAGTAAGGTAGTAGCCACCAAAGTACATTGGCACTAGGAATAAAGTAGCCACCAAAGCACATGGGCACTAGAAAGGTCGTTGCCACCAAAGAACATAGGCACAAGGACGGCGGTAGCCACCAACGTGCATGGGCACTAGTAAGGTAATAGCCACCAAAGTACATGGGCACTAGGAATGTAGTAGCAACCAAAGTACATGGGCCCTAGTAAGGTAGTAGCCACCAAAGTACATTGGCACTAGGACGGCAGTAGCCACCAAAGTACATGGGCACTAGGAAGATAGTAGCCACCAAAATAGATTGTCACTAGTAAGGTAGTAGCCATCAAAGTATATGGGCACCAGTAAGGTAGTAGCTATCAAAATGCATGGGCACTAGTAAGGTAGTAGCCATCAAAGTATATGGGCACCAGTAAGGTAGTAGCTACCAAACTCCATGGGCACTAGTAAGGAAGTAGCCACCAAAGGCTATGGGCACTAGTAAGGTAGTAACCACAAAAGTATATGGGCAATAGTAAGTTAGTAGCCATCAAAGTAGATTGGCACTGGTAAGGTAGTAGCCACCAAAGTACATGGGCACTAGGAAGATAGTAGCCACCAAAATAGATTGGCACTAGTAAGGTAGTAGCCATCAAAGTATATGGGCACCAGTAAGGTAGTAGCTATCAAAATCCATGGGCACTAGTAAGGTAGTAGCCATCAAAGTATATGGGCACCAGTAGGGTAGTAGCTACCAAACTCCATGGGCACTAGTAAGGAAGTATCCACCAAAGGCTATGGGCACTAGTAAGGCAGTAACCACAAAAGTATATGGGCAATAGTAAGGTAGTAGCCACCATAGTACATGGGCACTAGTAAGGTAGTAGCCACCAAATTACATGGGCACTAGGAAGGTAGTAGCCACTAAAGTACATGGGCACTAGGAAGGTAGTAGCCACTAAAGTACAAGGGCACTAGGAAGGTAGTAGCCACCAAAGTCCATGGACACTAGGAAGGTGGTAGCCACCAAAGTACATGGGCACTAGTAAGGTAGTAGCCACCAATGTTCATTGGCACTAGTAAGGTGGTAGCCATCAAAGTATATGGGCACTAGCAAGGTAGTAGCCACCACAGTATTTGGGCACTAGTAAGATAGTAGCCACCAAAGTACATTGGCACTAGTAAGGTAGTAGCCACCAACTTCCATGGGCACTTGGAAGGTAGTAGCCACCGCAGTACATGGGCACTAGGAAGGTAGTAGCCACCAAAGTACATGGGCACTAGTTAGGTAGTAGCCACCAAAGTCCATGGGCACTAGGAAGATAGTAGCCACCAAAGTACATGGGCACTAGTAAGGTAGTAGCCATCAACGTATATGGGCACCAGTAAGGTAGTAGCTATCAAAATCCATGGGCACTAGTAAGGAAGTAGCTACCAAATCCATGGGCAGTAGTTAGGTAGTATCCATCAAAGACATGGGCACTAGGAAGGTAGTATCCATCAAAGACATGGGCACTAGGAAGCTAGTAGCCACCAAAGTACATGTGCACTAGGAAGGTAGTAGCCACCAAAGTACATGGGCACTAGGATGGTAGTAGCCACCAGAGTACATGGGCACTTGGAAGGTAATAGCCACCAAAGTACATGAGCACTGGACGGTAGTAGCCACCAAAGTACATGGGCACTAGTAAGGTAGTAGCCACCAAAGAAACATGGGCATTAGGAAGGTAGTAGCCACCAAAGAACATGGGCACTAGTAAGGTAGTAGCCACCAAAGTACATGGGCACTAGTAAGGTAGCAGCCACCAAAGTACATGGGCACTAGTAAGGTAGTAGCCACCAAAGTACATGGGCACTAGTAAGGTAGTAGCCACCAAAGCACATGGGCACTAGTAAAGTAGTAGCCACCAAAGCACATGGGCACTAGTAAGGTAGTAGCCACCAAAGTACATGGGCACTAGTAAGGAAGTAGCCACCAAAGTACATGGGCACTAGTGAGGTAGTAGCCACCAAAGAACATGGGCACTAGTAAGGTAGTAGCCACCAAAGTTCATGGGCACTAGTAAGGTAGTAGCCACCAAAGTACATGGGCACTAGTAAGGTAGTAGCCACCAAAGTACATGGGCACTAATAAGGAGGCAGCCACCAAAGTACATGGGCACAAGTAAGGTAGTAGCCACCAAAGTACATGGCACTAGGAAGGTAGTAGCCACCAAAGTACATGGGCACTAGTAAGGTAGTAGCCACCAAAGTACATGGGCACTAGTAAGGTAGTAGCCACCAAAGTACATCGGCACTAGTAAGGTAGTAGCCACCAAAGTACATGGGCACTAGGAAGGTAGTAGCCACCAAAGTACATGGGCACTAGTAAGGTAGTAGCCACCAAAGTACATGGGCACTAGGAAGGTAGTAGCCACCAAAGTACATGGGCACTAGTAAGGTAGTAGCCACCAAAGTACATGGCACTAGGAAGGTAGTAGCCACCAAAGTACATGGGCACTAGTAAGGTAGTAGCCACCAAAGTACATGGGCACTAGGAAGGTAGTAGCCACCAAAGTACATGGGCACTAGTAAGGTAGTAGCCACCAAAGTACATGGGCACTAGGAAGGTAGTAGCCACCAAAGTACATGGGCACTAGTAAGGTAGTAGCCACCAAAGCACATAGGCACTAGTAAGGTAGTAGCCACCAAAGTACATGGGCACTAGGAAGGTAGTAGCCACCAAAGAACATGGGCACTAGTGAGGTAGTAGCTACCAAAGTACATGGGCACTAGTAAGGTAGTAGCCACCAAAGTACATGGGCACTAGTAAGGTAGTAGCCACCAAAGAACATGGGCACTAGTAAGGTAGTAGCCACCAAAGTATATGGGCACTAGTAAGGTAGTAGCTACCAAAGTATATGGGCACTAGTAAGGTAGTAGCCACCAAAGAACATAGGCACTAGTAAGGTAGTAGCCACCAAAGTATATGGGCACTAGTAAGGTAGTAGCCACCAAAGTACATGGGCACTAGTAAGGTAGTAGCCACCAAAGTATATGGGCACTAGGATGGTAGTAGCCACCAAAGAACATGGGCACTAGTATGGTAGTAGCCACCAAAGAACATAGGCACTAGTATGGTAGTAGCCACCAAAGAACATAGGCACTGGACGGTAGTAGCCACCAAAGAACATAGGCACTAGGATGGTAGTAGCCACCAAAGAACATAGGCACTAGTATGGTATAAGCCACCAAAGTATATGGGCACTAGTAAGGTAGTAGCCACCAAAGAACATAGGCACTGGACGGTAGTAGCCACCAAAGTACATGGGCACTAGTAAGGTAGTAGCTACCAAAGTACATGAGCACTAGTAAGGTAGTAGCTACCAAAGTACATGGGCACAAGTAAGGTAGTAGCCACCAAAGTACATGGGCACTAGTAAGGTAGTAGCCACCAAAGTACATGGGCACTAGTAAGGTAGTAGCCACCAAAGTACATGGACACTAGGAAGGTAGTAGCCACCAAAGTACATGGGCACTAGTAAGGTAATAGCCACCAAAGTACATGGGCACTAGGAAGGTAGTAGCCACCAAAGTACATGGGCACTAGTAAGGTAGTAGCCACCAAAGTACATGGGCACTAGTAAGGTAGTAGCTAATCCCTGCAGACATATTACACAGAATTTATGATAATACTGTCAAGCTTGATAAAAATAAACTATGCTCTAAATGTAGGTTATGTTTGCAGGAAATCTCTATAACTAATACATAATCGCATAATACAGATACATATATCATACATAATTATATCATTATATAATTTCATCGTTACTTAAAACTGATAAACCCTTGTTGCTCTGGCCACAGCCTAGTCTTCCGACGAGTCAAATTTAAGGGATACAGATTTGGCGTTGTCTGTACATTCGTCCGTCCGCTCGATACAGTTTTCGTTACTGCTCCATAACTATCACATGCATTGAGGGATTTTGAAATAAATTGGCACAAATACTCGTCTTATCGAGACGACATGCAGAACCCAACACCGGGGTCTGCATCTTTGAGGCCAAGGTCATAAAGGTCATCATAAAGGTCATGTACTGCTTATAGGCATCTAATAATGTCCATTTTGTGTCTAATCCAGGACTATTACATGCATGGAGGGATTTTGAAATAAGTTGGCACAAATACTTATCTCACCGAGACGACGTGCAGAACCAAACATCACCTGTATCTTCAAGGTCAAGGTCATAAAGGTCATAAAAATGTCTTATATGCATATGATAAGGTCGGCCCATTTCGTGTCCACTCTATATCTCTCTCATGCTTTGATCCATGCAGATCCCCAACCACCCACCCCATGAAAAACAAACAAACAGCAAAGAAAACAATATTGTTCCATACTCTCAAATGCTTAATATTTGACCCAAATGCTCCCCTCTTGTTTGATTGAATTTAATATTATGTGTTAAGTTGGTGTATTTCACAGAGAGTAATTCTTTATTTACATTGTCTTATTTTGCAGGAAATCTCTATAACTAATACATAATCACATTGTGTTTAGATGTAATGTTAAGCAGTTAATAATGTCATTGATCACTCGTATCTTTTGATATAACATGTAAAGTATATAAGGTCAGACACCTGCAAATAACAGTGTTCTTTGTTTCATATGAGCATTTTCATTTTTAAAGCACGTTTAAGCAAACTTACATTCTTTCACTTCATGTCACATTACCCTCTATTCAAAGATCTACGCGAGGCCAAGGAAACTAGGGGTGTGGGGTCGGTCGAATAGGTTGTAAGAGAACCGGCAACTTTAGGATGACATGACTGTATGAAAACAATGTGTCCTTTCAAGAAACTATCCACCACACCCTACTTCCACTGTAAAAACAATGTGTCCTTTCAAGAAACTATCCACCACACCCTACGTCCACTGTAAAAACAATGTGTCCTTTCAAGAAACTATCCACCACACCCTACTTCCACTGTAAAAACAATGTGTCCTTTCAAGAAACTATCCACCACACCCTACGTTCACTGTAAAAACAATGTGTCCTTTCAAGAAACTATCCACCACACCCTACTTCCACTGTAAAACAATGTGTCCTTTCAAGAAACTATCGACCACACCCTACTTCCACTGTAAAAACAATGAATATTACAATTTACACTTTATAAACAAAGCTGTGCCCAGAATTGATCTATGATGTTTTATTGTATCATCCGCCATATAAAGTCTACAATCTCAGACTTACAGAGCGTTTTAAACGATGAGAAAAAATGGAACTACTTATTATATGGTCTACTTTCGAATGGACCAGGCAGGTTTTTCCGGCTATTTACCCTTGTTATACCTATAATATATTAATATTTTAACATACACAATGCAGCAAAAAATCTTGTAGTTCCTCAGCTAATAGTACCATAAAATGGCCACAGTTGTGTGCAAAACATTTTATTTATAAAGATTGACCCCCATGTTAACTTGTAAATTCAGCAGGGAATCGATTTGTTTACACTTCACATTATTTCTTACCGACTGATTTTGTATTATGAATAATTATAAAGATGCCCCTGGTTTTAAAACGACGCCTCTCAGAAAGGTTAAAATGACCCCTACTTAAGAAGAAATATGTGTTCACAACTGGTTTCATACACGTCGTTTGGAAACTTTGATACTTCTCACCAGCTGGTGACCCTTACCAAATGAGAAGGTTTGCTGCAAGGTTGCTGCAAGTTTGCTGCAAGGTTGCAAGTTTTGTTCGCCAGAACAATTCTTAATTGTTCGCCAATGTTCGCCACTAGCGGTGATGTTCCCGCAAACACCATGGTAATTTTTGGCGAATTTGCCGCAAACTCGCTAAAAAGTTATACATTCGCCAGAAGTTCGCCAGAAACATTTATTTATTTGGAACGTTCGCCAAAACATCACCACAAACTTACTTGCAGTTTTTTTGTTCGCCACAACATTGCGACAAACTTTACCATTCTGATTTTTTTTTATTGCACGCCGTAACATCGCCACAAACTTTTCAATTCAGATTTGCCGTTTCTTTATTCGCCATAAGATCATGACAAACTTTGATTTTACAGATTTTTGTTATTTCTTCTATGTTACTTATTACTCAAGTAAAATGTGGATTTTATGTCAAAGGACCACTTAACAAGTTATTTTGCTAAGTACATGTATAAAACTTTTAGTGGAACCTTATTTTTTCAGTCGGTAGCACGGCGGATTTGTAACCGGAGGCCCCGGGTTCAATCCTCCATGGTGCCACTGAGTTTTGTCGGTGTGTTCTTGGGCAAGACACTTCCCTAGCTTAGCCTCGTCCATCGTCCATCGGATGGGGACGTAAACGGTCCCGTGTATCGGTCTATCCTCCGAGCACGTTAAAGAACCATAGGAATCTATTCGATATAAGAGTAGCTAGGGCACGGTTCCCGGATTCCTATGTATCCTTCCCCTCTCTCTGGGGCGGCTCTAAATAATCTATACTGTGTTGATGAGCCGTTAAACAACATTCAATTAAATTCAATTATTTTTTCAGAAAAAGCCAAAATATGTATTATTGTGTTGCAAAAACATTTTTAAATTCCAAACATCATGATAACTCCAACATTTAAAACCAGAACAATTAAAATTGTGTCCCAAGTGCAAAATGATATCAGTATTACTCTGCATTAACATGACCATGATGACAAGTCAATTTAATAGTTTAAGTCATTGTGAATTATTATATAGGAACTATCTCCAAATTTAACAAATATAAAATCTACTTTGAAATTTAAGCACAGGCATACTTGTATAACATGTATTTAAAATCAAAAAAATGACAAAGATAATTAATTCTTAATATCAGAATAATATAAGTGTACAGTCATTTAGAAACACAATTTATGATAGATTTGGGGGGAAATTAAGCTGGATAATCTTGCTGACTGGGTCAGTTAATTATTATTACCAGGTAGTATGCAATTTCCTTTGATCTGATGTAGTATCATGCAGTATCCTGCAGAGATTATTCTATTAATTTAGAAACACATGTGTTCAAGAAATTGTGGTATTTTTGCATAAATAACCAGTTATCATGTGTCTATATAGGCAATGGTGTGTTGTCAACAGTGTACTATTTTTCAATGAAATTGTAACAATTTAAAACAATGAATTTGAATGAGTTTATTTGAGTGAATATTCTGAAGGGGAATTGTTGACCACACCTGTATATTGTAAGTATTAATAACTGTTTTATTTTTGTTTTTATAGACCATCATCAGACCCATAACCTGACCTCCATTGGTAAATGTTTATATTTATGTTTGTGGGTCTGTCCTGAGGGTCTGGTGCTGATTCTAAGATATCCAGGCACCAAGTGCCTATTGGACTGCTACGTACAGTTAGGATGATGTTCGACATTTCCATGAAAATGGGAGTAATGCAGAAATGACAGCGCTCGACATCTCCATAAACATGAGAGTAATGCAGAAATGACTGCGGTCCACATCTCTATGAAAAGGAGAGTAATGCAGGAATAACAGCGCTCGACATCTCTGTAAAAGTGAGAGTAATGCGCATTGACAGCGCTTGACATCTCCATAAAAATGGGAGTGATGCAGAAATGACAGCGCTCGACATCTCCATGATAATGGGAGTAATGCAGAAATGACAGCACTCGACATCTCCGTGAAAATGAGAGTAATGCAGAAATGACAGCTCTCGACATCTCAATGAAAATGACAGCGCTCGATCGACATCTCCATGATAATGGGAGTAATGCAGAAATGACCGCTCGACATCTCCATGATAATGGGAATAATGCAGAAATGACCGCTCGACATCTCCATGATAATGGGAGTAATGCAGAAATGACAGCGCTCGACATCTCCATAAAAATGAGAGTAATGTAGAAAAGACAGAGCTCGACATCTCTATGAAATGACTGTAAAGCAGGAATAACCACAGTCGACATATCTGTAAAAGTGAGAGCAATGCGCAATGACAGCGCTCGACATCTCCATAAAAATGGGAGTGATGCAGAAATGACAGCGCTCGTCATCTCTGTGAAAATGAGAGTCATGCAGAAATGACAGTGCTCGACGTCTCCGTGAAAATGAGAGTAATGCAGAAATGGCTGCGCTCGACATCTCCATGAAAATGAGAGTAATGCAGAAATGACAGCGGTCGACATCTCCATAAAATGGGAGTAATGCAAAAATGACACCACTCGACATCTCCATGAAAATGGGAGTAATGCAGGAATGACAGCGGTCGACATCTCCATAAAATGGGAGTAATGCAGAAATGACAGCAGTCGACATCTCCATGAAAATGAGAGTAATGCAGAAATGACAGCGGTCGACATCTCCATGATAATGGGTGTAATGCAGAAATGACAGCGGTCGACATCTCCATAAAATGGGAGTAATACAGAAATGACAGCGGTCGACATCTCCATAAAATGGGAGTAATGCAAAAATGACACCACTCGACATCTCCATGAAAATGGGAGTAATGCAGGAATGACAGCGGTCGACATCTCCATGATAATGGGAGTAATGCAGGAATGGCAGCGCTCGACATCTCCATGAAAATGAGAGTAATGCAGGAATGACAGCGGTCGACATCTCCATAAAATGGGAGTAATGCAGAAATGACAGTAGTCAACATCTCCATGAAAATTAGAGTAATGCAGAAATGACAGCGGTCGACATCTCCATGATAATGGGTGTAATGCAGAAATGACAGCGGTTGACATCTCCATAAAATGGAAGTAATACAGAAATGACAGCGGTCGACATCTCCATGAAAATGAGAGTAATGCAGAATTGACAGCGGTTGACATCTCCATGAAAATAGGAGTAATGCAGAAATGACAGCAGACGACATCGCCATGATAATGGGAGTAATGCAGAAATGACAGCGGTCAACATCTCCATAAAATGAGAGTAATGCATGAATGACAGTGGTCGATATCTCCATAAAATGGGAGTACTGCAGAAATGACAGCGGTCAACATCTCCATGAAAATGGAGTAATGCAGAAATGACAGCGGTCGACATCTCCATGAGCACACGTAAAACACTGGGCGTGAGACTTACACCCGTGAGGAATTTCCTAACTAGTAAAGGATATACTTTAAATCGAGAGCAATTATTTAGTGTAGATTTATTTAAATCGTTCCCATTTATTTAAATTTGGTGCAGTCCATGTTAAATAGTGAAAAAAAATCATGTTTTTGATCTAAATATGTTTTTTTAAAACAGCGCACCATTGTTCCATTTCATAATTTCAATCATTATTTATTTTGTAAAACTTTGCCGCATGTGTTGGCGAACATTGCCGCAACTTTGCAGCGAACATCACCACAAGCATCGCTAGAACAGTGCAGAGAAACATTTTATGCAAATGAAGTTTGCTGCAAAGTTGCAGCGAACATCGCCAGAAGATTACAGCTAAAAGCGTTATGCAAATGAAGTTTGCTGCAAAGTTGCCGCACACTTTTACCATGCAAATGAGGTCTGCGGCAAAGTTGCGGTGAACATCGCCGGAACATCACCAGAACCTGTACACTGATTTACGATGAAAGACTATCTCCTGTACAGTGCATCGCAACATATAACGTCAATTATCAAAGAAGTTGCAAAACTGCACATGCGTGCGTTTAACGGCTTCTTCGAACACAGTACATGTTATTTAGAGCCGCCCAGAGAGAGGGGAAGGATACATAGGAATCCGGGAACCGTGCCCTACTCTTATTATCGAATAGATTTCTATGGTTCTTTAACGTGCTCGGAAAATAGACCGATACACGGGACCGACCGGTTTACGTCCCCATCCGACGGACGAGGCTAAGGGAACGTGTCTTGCCCAAGAACACACCGACGAAACTCAGTGGCACCACGGAGGATTTGACCCGGGGCCTCCGGTTACAAATCCGCCGCGCTACTGAATGCCAGCCCTCATAAAGTTGATATGATAATATACAAATTTGTTGATTCAAAATTTCGATAAAATACATAAAAGCGGAACAATAACAACTGAATGTTGTTTAACGGCTCATCAACGCAGTATAGGTTATTTAAAGCCGCCCCAGAGAGAGAGGAAGGATACATAGGAATCCGGGAACCGTGCCCTACTCTTATTATCGAATAGATTACTATGGTTCTTTAACGTGCACGTTAACGTGCACACGGGGTCACCCCATCCGACGGACGAGGCTAAGGGAAAGTGCCCAAGAACACACCGACGAAACTCAGTGGCACCACGGAGGATTGAACCCGGAACCTCCGGTTACAAATCCGCCGCGTTACCGACTGCGCCTCGCCAGCCCTCCGAACAATAACAAACTATTGGCATAAACATGCATCGTTCGTACGTGATCAGGACACTTTGTTTTGATTATTTAAAACAATTAGAAATATATGGCATTTTTCATATATTGCCGGTTACTTCAGCAACATCCAGCTTTTTGCTCCCACCGTTGGCTTGTACGAGTACTATACAATAACACAGGAATATAGAAATAAACTTACTTCAATCAGCAAAACATGTAACATTTCTGATCACTTTAACAGCTATTCCTCGCTTCATTAATGTTAAGCCAGGCATACCAGATACTGTCTCTGGTTCCGAACTGAATTGTTTACATATCAAATGACAGTCGGTAAACTGATATTTTACAATATTTAATCTACAAACGGTATCTCTAAATAGAGGTTACAGTATATGAACTAGCTGTTTTAGTAAACTATCGTTTTACATTTTAACCACTGTATTATATATAATAGATTTTTGTTTTTGCCGACACGCTGTTGTTACAGATGTGATCGTTATTAGTTAGGATTGGAGTGCAATGCTATTAGATTAGGTGGGTAGGGGGGCATGCTCCCCATGAGTTTTTTTAAACATATCTATGTAATGGTGTGTTTTGGCGTATCTGACAGAACACTTGTATGTTATTTAAAGAAATATCTTTTGACAAATTAACATTTGACAAAGTTGAATTACCTATACTGTAAAATAAAATAAGAAATAAATGTTGACACTTAACCACCCAACCCCCATCCTCTAACCACAGGGCCACAATTTAAACAAACATGTTAGATGACCATACTTTAATGCTTCTGCCCCTGTGGTTCCGGGGGCCCCGTTTGGTTAAGGGGCAAAGAATAGGGTCACTGCAGATCCCGTTTGAGGAGAAGGCAGAGGGGTAGATCCCCCTCCCCCAACCCCCAAATTTATGTTCATTTTATAATTTTTTGTTCATACTCATTAAAGGTCTTCATCATGACCCCTGTATTGTTTCAGGTGCTATCTCGCTCATATCACTAGAGCAGTGGCAGAAAAACTGTAACGTGGCCCCAGCGTAAATGGAGTGTCTAACATATAATTTGCAACACTCTGCAGTTCAGGGTGAAAAGGTTCTAGGCCCGTTCTCCATATTTTATCTCGATGTACATGGAGGATGAGCCTGGCATGTTCATTCCTGTTAGGCGCCATATAACCTTTCATGTGTGCGCCTTAAAATCCCAATTCAATTCTAATGGGGATGGAAAGTCTTATCGTTTATGGGTAAAGATAAAAGTCACGCGCATCCTGTAACACTGACTACTTTCGCACTACTTTTGTGTATTCATATAAACAAGCCCGCTGCCGATGCATCGATTATATTTCCAATACGATTACACATGAACTTAGACGTTGAATAAAAATAATTATGTTTTGTGATCATTTCAGGGGAGGTAATCAAAACATCTCGTCATATTTGATTACATTGTAGTTATTTCCCATAGTTCGTCTGCTTGTAAAAAACAAAACATCAACAATGACTAAATTTAAAGTAGGGGACATTGTTCAAGTAGGTTCTTGCGGGGATAAGGGGAAGATTATTAATATTTACAGGCCCCTACTGTAGGGACATACCAAATGTATAAGGTACACGTTATGACTACTGGGGTCATTAAAACGGCGGCATTGCATGAATTGATTAAAGGGATGCCTGATGAAATTTTCCATGACGTGGGGGACTAATGTAATCGCTGACAACAACGTCGACACCACAATTAATACAGGTTTGTACCATAAGCTTTACCAGTAACCACCCTTTTTGTTTAGCTTTATATACATGTAGGTCTATTGGACGGTAGATAATGAACAGTTCCTTTAAAATTAATACACCTATCACAAATTGTCTAATTCCCATCTTATCGGTGTGGGTATGGCTTACTTTTTGAAAACTGCAAATGGAAGGTTTTCAAGCAATCAATGCTTCCCATGAAACTACGGATGGGGTCGTAAACCGGACGGTCCGGTGTATCAGAGTCAATCAGTCAAAGAACGATTGAAACCGTTTGTTGTTTGTTTGTAAGGTGTTTTACGTCATTTTCAACATATTCAATGTCATATATGACGGTAATTTTTTTGTGGTGGAGGCAGACCACCCACTTTTCATGGGTAGAACCAGTACTGTATACCTCCCACCACCTATAAGAAAACAGTCGCCTTATCATCCCGAATACAAGCCCATTAAGTATAAATACGGGCGACCCGTAAAAGCGGTCGTCACGTATCCCCCATCATCCCGAATACAAGCCCATTAAGTATAAATACAGGCGACCCGTAGAAGTGGTCGTCCCTTATCCCTCATCATCCCGAATACAAGCCCATTAATTATAAATACGGGCGACCAGTAAAAGCAGTCGACACGTATCCATTATCCCTTACACATGTCCATCAAGTATAAATACGGGCGACCCATAAAAGCATTCGCCACATATCCCTCATCCTCTCCAATACAAGCCCATTAAGTTAATACAGGCGACCCGTAAAAGCGGTTGTCACTATCCCTCGTCATCTATTACACTTTCCCATTAAATATAAATACGGCTGACCCATAAATTAAAACATTCACCACGTATCTATCATCATCCCAAATACAAGCCCATTAAGTATAAATACGGGCGACCCCGTAAAACGGTCGTCACGTATCCTTCATCATCTCGATACAAGCCCATTTAAGTATAAATACGGGCGACCCGTAAAAGCGGTCGTCACGTATCCCTCATCATCCCGAATACAAGCCCATCAACCGTTTTTGTCATTTAAAACACACTAACGCATGGAAAAAAAATCGTTATTGATGGTATTTCGATTGAATGTTTGGGAAATGTTCGGGCCGTAAAAGTGCAGTGTCATAGTAGTTCGGATGGTACATAATTTCGGATATTATTATTTTTTTTTTTTTATTTTTTTTTTTTTTACATAATCAAATAAGAAAAACTGTCCTTTATAATACATGTTGGTGGAAAGAAAAATATATATACTGTATATGTATAAATACAGATATAAAGTATATTTCTATTCATTACTTAAGGTGTAAGGAGTTCCTGGAATCCTACTTTTAAATGAATTCTAGTCTAGGCTCCTAATTCTTTACTTGGAGAAAGTGGTGACAAAAAGACAAAATATAGCCAGAGAAGGCTCTGATGGTCTCATAAAACCTGATTAAAAATTTGGCTCCAAGTTTAGCTCCAGTTTCACCAAGTCGGCTCTGATTATTATCGTTTGGCAAAAGTGCTAGTACTCTCCTTTGCATTGGTTATAAATTACTATGAAATTTTCCATGACGTGGGGACTAATGTAATCGCTGACAACAACGTCGACACCACAATTAATACAGGTTTGTACCATAAGCTTTACCAGTAACCACCCTTTTTGTTTAGCTTTATATACATGTAGGTCTATTGGACGGTAGATAATGAACAGTTCCTGTAAAATCAATACACCTATCACAAATTGTCTAATTCCCATCTTATCGGTGTGGGTATGGCTTACTTTTTGAAAACTGCAAATGGAAGGTTTTCAAGCAATCAATGCTTCCCATGAAACTACGGATGGGGTCGTAAACCGGACGGTCCGGTGTATCAGAGTCAATCATTCAAAGAACGATTGAAACCGTTTGTTGTTTGTTTGTAAGGTGTTTTACGTCATTTTCAACATATTCAATGTTATATATGACGGTAATTTTTTTGTGGTGGAGGCAGACCACCCACTTTTCATGGGTAGAACCAGTACTGTATACCTCCCACCACCTATAAGAAAACAGTCGCCTTATCATCCCGAATACAAGCCCATTAAGTATAAATACGGGCGACCCGTAAAAGCGGTCGTCACGTATCCCCCATCATCCCGAATACAGGCCCATTAAGTATAAATACGGGCGACCCGTAAAAGCGGTCGTCACGTATCCCCCATCATCCCGAATACAGGCCCATTAAGTATAAATACAGGCGACCCGTAAAAGTGGTCGTCCCTTATCCCTCATCATCCCGAATACAAGCCCATTAATTATAAATACGGGCGACCAATAAAAGCAGTCGACACGTATCCATTATCCCTTACACATGTCCATCAAGTATAAATACGGGCGACCCATAAAAGCATTCGCCACATATCCCTCATCCTCTCCAATACAAGCCCATTAAGTTAATACAGGCGACCCGTAAAAGCGGTTGTCACTATCCCTCGTCATCTATTACACTTTCCCATTAAATATAAATACGGGTGACCCATAAATTAAAACATTCACCACGTATCTATCATCATCCCAAATACAAGCCCATTAAGTATAAATACGGGCGACCCCGTAAAACGGTCGTCACGTATCCTTCATCATCTCGATACAAGCCCATTAAGTATAAATACGGGCGACCCGTAAAAGCGGTCGTCACGTATCCCTCATCATCCCGAATACAAGCCCATCAACCGTTTTTGTCATTTAAAACACACTAACGCATGGAAAAAAATCGTTATTGATGGTATTTCGATTGAATGTTTGGGAAATGTTCGGGCCGTAAAAGTGCGGTGTCATAGTAGTTCGGATGGTACATAATTTCGGATATTTTTTTTTTTTTTTTTTTTTTTTTTTTACATAATCAAATAAGAAAAACTGTCCTTTATAATACATGTTGGTGGAAAGAAAAATATATATACTGTATATGTATAAATACAGATATAAAGTATATTTCTATTCATTACTTAAGGTGTAAGGAGTTCCTGGAATCCTACTTTTAAATGAATTCTAGTCTAGGCTCCTAATTCTTTACTTGGAGAAAGTGGTGACAAAAAGAAAAAATATAGCCAGAGAAGGCTCTGATGGTCTCATAAAACCTGATTAAAAAATTGGCTCCAAGTTTAGCTCCAGTTTCACCAAGTCGGCTCTGATTATTATCGTTTGGCAAAAGTGCTAGTACTCTCCTTTGCATTGGTTATAAATTACTATGTAATATTCTATTCTAACATATTTTAAACGAAATGGTAAATAAGTCCGCTGACCAGGGAGCATAAAGTGGTAGCAAAAAGAAAAATCTAGTCAGAGGAGGTTCTGAGCTTGATTAATACATACGTAACAAATGTGTGCTATAAAAGTGAATAAAGACACATTTCCAATAAGAAAAAAATATTGGACCTTTCCATTTTAAATCAGGGCCTGTCCATTTCAAATCAGGGCCTGTCCATTTCAAATCGGGGCCTGTCCATTTTCAGAAGCAACAAGCCCTGGGCCTGTCTCTTAAAATAATTTTCTTTGAGCACTGTTAAAGTATGTATTCTTCCCTGTCTTGTTTCTTATGGCATTATTGTTTATTTTAAACAATAAAATAATTCCAGTTGATATGTGTTTAGTTGCGTATATAATATTTATGATATTTGTGTTTATCACATAACATGGCTTCTGGGAGTAGTGTATTACAGTTTCAAATGAGGACCGAATCACTGTGTGTGTATACAGTAAACATTTTGTTTGCATGGTTTATCATACGGTACGTTACGACGCCTTAATTTTTTATCATTATTTGAAATCTTACTTCATTACTTCATAAAAGGAATGTTAGTAACGTTAAATTTGGTATAAGGTGTCCCATTATTTGTAGGGCAAACGCATTTACAGCCGCGTAGCATAGTGACGTCATGTTAACAACAAAACAACGTCATGGTTTGTCTTACAATTTGCCGCCGTATATAAGAAGAATTTACAACATTAAAGAATAATAAAGTGAAACTATCACGTCGTAGGTGTGTTATGTGATGAACAGAATCTTACATTCGTTACTGTGTATTATTGACTTTAATAAACTCGTTGGATAAAAATATAGGATACTCGGCAAGGGCCTCGTATACTATCATTTTATCAAACTCTTTTATTAAAATCAATAATACTCAGTCACTCATGTAAGATCCTCTATATATATGCTCATTTTCACCAGAGTACAAGTGCATTTTCTGACTTATCTCCTGGCTGGATTATCATCTTTATTTCTATTTCTAAAATAATTCTAGACCTGCGCAGTCTTTCATATAAATCATATACAAATGAAGAGAGACCACTGTATGTTATTCTACGATAAAATACAACTGTTCCATTAATTCCCTGCGTATATTTCATCCGTTGGAAGCGCCACGTTACATCACTTGGTAAATATACACGAAGGCAAACTCAACAGTAATTTTAATGAAATGTTAATTACATCAAACTTGCCATGCTCCCAAAGCTTGCACTCAACCCATCATATGCATCAGTACAAGTAACATTAATAAGCTTCTTGAACAAGCTGAGTCTGTCTGAGAACGTTTGACGTCATACAGCGCAAGCTAAACGCCGTAAGCAATGACTTAATTGTTTGTCATGTGATACTGGTGTATTTAAGCATGTTGTACCATGCACTGGCATGCAGAACTTTGCATACAGGGGCGCCCAATGGAACAGCCTGCAAACATAGCAGCCTGATTACCTTGACCTCCGATAAAATATAGTGTTCACTTTATTATTCTTTAATGTTGTAAATTCTATGATAAACACAAATATCATAAATATTATATACGCAACTAAACACATATCAACTGGAATTATTTTATTGTTTAAAATAAACAATAAATAATGTTTAAAATAAACAATAATGCCATAAGAAACAAGACAGGGAAGAATACATGTATACTTTAATCGAAATTTTCTAAGTTCAAGGCCCGAAACACAGATTAAAATGCACATGTTATACTTCATAGTGACTAACTGATTATAACTGATGATTGATCGGTTACATCCAATCAATGGTAACCAATTATCCATTGTAAGTTTCAACCGATTGCCCATCACTAGTAACTGGCAGATGAATGATATAATTTGGATCGTGATACCTCATTTTTGCAGCTTATTAGCACAATTTTGAAAAAATTATATAGCGCGTCTGATTTCAAATAATTTTCAGTTTATGGAGCTAATTGCTCAATCTGGTGTTACCAACCTCCCAAGGCACATTATTATTGATACTATAACAACAGGTAATAATGTGTATTTAAGAATTGATTCACTAATTTTCGGTATACCTGGGGTTTTAACGACGGTAATGGTTGGCAAATTTACCATCAATGCAAAGTGAATAGAAAATTTACCATGAAGCTATTTATGGTAAAGTTGCCATTCATTACCACCGTTCAAACCCCAATATTTCTATTGCATTGACCTTAAATGAAACCCGTTTATTTGCTGCATTTAAATTCCCAGTGAAATAACACTTTTACGTTTTGGGCAGAGTTAAAGCAAAAAAGGTATAGTTCATTCGTTTGATTAACTTGAGAACTGTCGTAAGTTGCTATAAAAAAGCGTGCAAGGTTGGCAACGTCACTGTTACCAAGTATTATAAAAGGATTAAATCCAATATTTCTATATTTTTACGGGTTATGAAAAACATTTAAGCTAGTTTAAATTTAGCGAGAAGTGTCTCGGGACTTCACACACTTTAAACTAGTCTAATATTTTGCAGATCTAAATATTGAATTAAATCCTTAAAAAATCAATTCTTCGATGGATTAATCTAGTTTTTCATTTGCCTGACTCCAGTACATGTTTGTTAACATCCCTCGGCTAGGAAATATTTTCCTTTTTGCAGTGTTATACAGTAGCTTCTTGATCATACATTTTTTAATGGCATATCAACACATTATCTAAGGTTATTTAAAGCCGCCCAAGGCAGAGGAAAAGGATATATAGGAATCATATAACCTTCAATACACGGGACTGTCCACTTTATGTCCGGCGCATCCTTGGCCGGTATAGTAAAGAGGCTGCATCTAAAACTTTCTCGTCTCTCACAGCTACAGGTTTGAATCCCACTGTAAGCTTGACTTGTCGAGTGAGAAAGTGTCAATAATCACGGTCGGCTGCGACAACAGCTGGAGGTATACAGTACTGGTTCTACCCAAGAAAAAAAATGGATCTGCTTCTACCACAAAAAAAAGACTGTCATATATAGCCTAACATGTGCTAAATGACGTAAACATAACACAACATTCAAACAGTTTATGCCACATCAAAAAGACCAAGCTAAGAAATTAAACGCATTCCGATGGGCACATTGAAACACTCAATGGTGCAAGTAAGTGCAGCAAGTAGGATCTCTAGATTCAAAGTCTACCATGCTGTGTCACGACCGTTTCAGAAATTAAGACGTTTCAGACAAATGCTATCAATAGTGTTTGCTGAATCGGTTATAAAACTGTGTTTTGAAAATACGTGTTTTTAGCTCTAGCTTTTGGGGTGGCGAGTTGTCGTCTGTCGTCCATCTGTTAACTTTTACCTCGTTAAGACGATAGGGCCTTCATTTTTCATCTGATCCTTACAAAACTTTACCAGATTGTAATGTTAATGTCAATGGAAGCTCGGACAAGTTCGAAAACCAGCCAAATCGGACCAGTAACAGCGGAGTTGTGGCCCTTGATTTAGTTAAAAATGCTATATTTTGCCTCGTTAAGCTGATAGGGTCTTCATTTTTCATCCAATCTTTACCAAACTGTACCATATTGTTAATATCAATGAAAGCTCGAACAAGATTGAAAGCCAGCATATCGAACCAGTAACAGCAGAGTTATGGCCCTTGATTTAGTTAAAAATGCTATATTTTGCCTCGTTTAAGACAATAGTGCCTTCATTTATCATCAGATCTTTACCAAGCTTTATCAGATTGTTAATATCAATGAAAGCTTCGACAGATTTGAAAAACAGACAGATCGGACCATTTACACAGGAGTTATGGCCCTTGATTTTCTGAAAAATGCTATATTTTGGCCTCAGTAAAATGAAAGAGCCTTCATTTGGACGGATTTCAGTGAAACTTTTCAGGGATGATCAGTACCAAGCCTAGTTGTACATATCGTCACCGTGTTCCGGTTGAATGATTTCAGCAGAGTTATGTCCATCTAATCTAATTTCATTTGAGACTGCCGACGTAACAAGTTGTAAAGCAATTAAAACTCAGTGGAGCCTGTAATTGGCAGGTAAATCCGGTTTTGTCCAGTTTTTATCAAGGGTCACACGCATGACTGGTGAGAGGAGAGCGTGTTAATTAGATAATTGGCCTAGCCGCGTATTTCACAAAATGAACGCCAAATTGCTTAATTTATATTTATTAACCACAAAGTTGAAACTCCTTACACAAACAGATTATACTTTTAAGGCTATTTCTTTTACATCTTTGTGTCATTTTTCTATGTATTCATCAAAGTTACAAATAGAAACGAAGTACGACAAACAATATTTAATAATCTCTAACCTAAGGGAGAGAACTCTTCGCAAATGGAGACTAAACACGGAAGTGAAATTATCACTGGCAAAAACAATCGATTGCTTTGATAATAAATTAAAGAATCTGTTACATTTATTCCTACACTTGACAGTTTTACATACCTTTCATTAATGTATGCCAATTTAAAAGCTTTCCTGGACTGATAAATTGAAAACTGTTTGCAAAATGTAATTTACTGTATAAAACTTGTGGGTGGGGTATGGCACGCAAAGGGAAATTAAGTATTTTTAGTTTGAAACCGTTTATATAATGAGGTCATCAAATATTTTCTTTTATAAACATATAGATGATTATAATTATCCTTTTTTCTTTTTAACAGTTTAGATGTGTTGTTTCCCTCACTACCACGTGGAATCACTGACTCGAAGACTATGAATGCCTACATGTAGTGTGTTAAAATACACGTTTAATGCTCTTTTGAAATTGTTACATAGAACGTCAGAATAAAAAAAACAACTGCATAGGAGCCAATTTATTAGGCTAATGAATGCCATGCCCAAACACTGGAACTTCCTAAATTTTCCCCATGAACTTCAAAATTTGATACACAGGAAGTTCGAACTTCCTAAATTTGAACCTTAGTGGAAGCCCTGTTATGTCCCTTTAAATGTTTTAATACACATACTTTGTCTTTACTAGTTCTCCTGAACCCCTGGCTAGATTTAAATGAAACTTTTTAGGGATGATCAGTTGCATCTCTAGTTGTGGAATTCATCGCCGTGTTTCGGTTGAATGATTTTTGGCAGAGTTGTGGCCCTTTAAAGGTTTTAATACACAAACTTTGTCTGGACTAGTTTTCCTGAACCCCTCGCCAGATTTTAACGAAACTTTACAGGGATAATCAGCACCAAGCCTATTTGTGGATATCATCGTCGCGTTCCAGTTTACAGATTTTTGGCAGAGTTATGGCCCTTTAAAGGTTTTTGATGCACAAACATTTTCCGGGCTAATTCTCCAGAACCCCTGGCTGGATTTCATCTGAACTTGAATTGAATTGAATTGGATTTTATAGTCGCACCAATAGCTACGGTCATATGGCAACTTTCCAGCTTCATCTGAACTTGACATGGATGATCAGTAGTAAGCCTAGTTGTGCATATCATCGCCATATTCCGGTTGAATGAATTTTGCAGGGTTATAGCCCTTTAAAGGTTTTAATAGACAAACTTTGTCCAGATTACTCTCTTCTGAACTCCTTGCCAGATTTCAGCGAATCTTGGTGGGATGATCAGTACCAAGCCTAGTTGCACCTGTCATTGCCGTGTTCTGGTTGAATGAATTTTGGCAGAGTTATGACTCTTTAAAGGTTTTAATACACTAATTTCGTACAGACTAGTTCTCCTGAACGTTGGCTGGATTTCTACAAAAATTGGCAGGGATGATCAGTATCAAGCCTAGTTGCCATGTTCTGGTTGAATGATATTATGCATAAACTTTATGTTTAGCCAATAGAGCGTCCACAGGCCCTCTTGGGCCTCTTGTTTTGTTGTTGTTTATAATCTTTTTTTATATTTTTCAGTGCCATTTCTGCCTTAATTAAGCTGCACCCTTAGATGTCCTGAATATTCAGGAATGTCCAAGAAAAGAATATAGTATGTGTCAGTCTTCCATTGTTTGTGGTTGTTTATGACTGCGTTCTGCTTTAATAGTAGAACTCAGCATTAATAACCTGCAACGGATGGCTTGAACTTGCAACCGAACTAAAAAGGACTGGATGTACATGTACCATTAATGAGGCGCAGTTATCTGTGGTTGATGGATACAATAGTGGGATAAGTGATGTACCAAACAATCAATTGTGGCCAACGATCAGTTATTTAGTAATTGATATTAAGTTATGACATTCCACAAGACACCTCATTGCAAAAAATATTATAGCTGAAAACAAAAACAAAACATACAAGCTACTTAGTCAAGAATCCGTCGGATTACCACCATCTCAAAATAGTACAAAATAAACTCCTTTTTTATATACAAAAAAGTTACATTTTTTCGCGTACAATGCGGAGACGGAGAAGCGAACCCAAGCTGCATTCGTCTAGTGACAGTGGTGAGAAGTGAGTGAGTTAAAGTATGTTTAATTAAGTATTGTGTGGCGCACTACATGCTTAGTTGTGGACCCTTCTACAGTTTGCAATTACGCTTTCCTCTTTGATTTGATTTCCTGTTTGTATTCTAATTTAGAGTAACTGCCCTTTGATACATATTCGCCATTTACATGTGACTTGGCACGATTGATAATAAACGCATGTAAGCGATTTTAACAGGTGTCCTACTATCATGTGAGGTCGTCACTGTCTCTGGTTTGCTGTTTTATGATATAGCGTATATATTGATGTCAACTTTATCAGTTTTAAATGTACCGGGTATCCGATAAACTATGACAGTTGTTGTTTCCCGCCAAATAATGAAATATCTCGAGCCTCAAGGGGACTATAATCTAATTCCCCTACTCCTTAATTAACCCCCTATCCTTTGATCTCTCTGCCCTATCCCTAAAAAACACCCAATAAATCTCCAAAATGCAATATAAATTTTGGTTGAGGGTGTTGTTGTGTTTTGCACTTGTAAAAAGGTATTGAAAGGAATTTAATGATGGAACCCCTTTATATAAGAGCCATTTTAGCTTGTAGAGCATCCACAGGCCCCATTGTTTTCTTGTTCTTTATTATTATTAATGATAATGATTGCTAATCCCTGGTCTATCAAGTTTGCTCATTTGAAGTCCCTGGGGTCAAAGATGGCTGCAATCCCTGGGTCCAAAGTTTGTATGTAGAGATTTTGCATCTTTTTACATAGACTTACATAAGGAAATTTTACATAGACTTACAGAAGGAAAGACTTAAAAACATCTTCAATCAGCATTTGCGAGAGGACAATTTTTTCATCATTGCAAAGACCCTCAGGTGATCGATTTAGGGCCATTTTGGCCCTCTTGTTTGAAATGATCAGCATGACATGTTGTTGGTCCTTGTCGAAAATTATTTTGATTCGTCATTAAACATGGTTGCCAGCGGCCATCTTTGTTTACATAAGAGTTATATAGTAAAAACTTGTAGCGACTTCTCCTGAAACTACTTGAAGGATTTTCATGAAACTTAACAGAAATGTTGCTCTTGATGTCTAGTTGATCCTAGCAGAATTGCAAGTCGGCCGGAAATTCAAGATGGCTGCCACGGCTAAAAATAGATTTCAAACAAATTTGTAGCGACTACTTCTTGAAAACTATAAGGGATATTGATATGGGACTTTTTCTCTAAAATGATCAGCTTTAATAAAACCTTTACGATTTAAAAATCTCCCCATAATTCATGAAGGATTGCACCCTCTGTCTTCAAGCAGGCGATACAAGTGTTTTGTGAAATAGCCTTCTAGTTTTTAACAACTTTTTGAATGTTGTATATTGTTAGTGATATTCTGCGCCGTTTCGTAATTTTTGAGTTATAAGGAGTTATCATAATTGATGTTTGTGATATGATACGCCTGCATAGCATGACAATGACACTGTGCCCGTCCGTCACCCGTTACAATTTAACCTAGCTGCAACCTAACCTTGGCCATTAATTGAAACGTATTTGACCTATGTTCATGAAACTTCACACACGTTATCTTAACCCAAGAAACGTTGTGACACATGTTCAATAACTCTGACTTTCATTTTGGCAGAGTTATGGCCCTTTCATAAAACTTTAACTTGCAACCCAACCAAGCTCATAACTGGCCATAACTTAAGACGTATTTGACCTATGTTCATAAAATTTCATACATATTCATCTTACCACACGGAATATTGTTACCCAAAACCAATAACTCTGACTTCCATTTCAACAGTTATGCCACTTTTCATAAAACTTTAACCTGCAACCTAATCAAGCTCATAACTGGACATAGCTTATTTGAACACGTGTTCATGAAACTGCACACAAATCTTCAATCTTAACCAAATGAATGTCGCTACACATGTCCAATAACTTACTTTCATTTTTCCCGAGTTATGCCCCTTTTCATAAAACTTTTACCTGCAATCTAGCATAGCTCATAACTTGGCAAAGTATTGACCTATGGTCGTGAATCTTTATTTATGAATCGTGTTCGGCCGTTTCCAAAGATCCACTGTCATACTCTTTTATATAGCACATTGGTGTTGCTTGAGCAGTGTGGCGGCAGTAAAACGTCTCCCACACTTTTAATTTAGACTTTTGACTGTTACTTGTGATGCACGGGCTTCATAACCGCTGCTCCCAACTAAATTCCATTTTGTTTATTTCGCTCTTTGGGGCATACAATTTTGTTAGATACTGGAACCATATGCCGCTGGACATGGAATTATGACATTAAAAGCAGCATGTCCAGAGTCATATGAATGCCATCTTCGGGATGGTTAAAATTCTGTACTATTGATTTTGTGAATATTGAGTTGTGCTCAACCCGGGGCTAGGGGCTAGGGGGAATGAACGGTAGCAAGCATATTTCACTACCGTTCACAAACAGTCTCAATCAAACCGAGACTGCAATATTTCGTATTTATCGTGTTCAGTCAACGCGGATTTATGCTCCTTTTCATAAACACTTAAAAAACGGTAAACTGCTCTATAATTCATGAAGAACTGTCTTCAGACTTTATAGTACGATTAATTGTACATTAATTAATTGTACATGCTGAAATAAGCACACTGCAGGCGACACTTTCTAGTTTTATTGAAAAAAACAACCCAACTTAAAATAACAGAAATGTATAATGTCACCATATTTCACTTCAGTTCCCAACAAAAATGAAGAAAAAAATATTACTAGCAATCGGGCAATCCAAATCAAAAAGACGAGGATTAGTACCATTGGTTCTCTCCCCAAAGATATTTCTCACCCCTAACAAAAAAAATTAATACAAAGAAAAATATCAATTGCAAACAGAAAAGAAATAATCTCAACTCCACAAATTAAAACACCAAAACGAAGACACTTTGAAGACAATTGGGAAACTATAGTAAACTATACAGAGATAACACACTTAGTTAATGCATCAACGCAAACAGAAGATAGTAAAGAGAGTGATATACCACAGATATATCCATATACAAATTGTTTTTGCCTGTTTGTAATTGTTGGTGAGGAAAAATACATATCAAACCGAGGAACATGAATTGTTTATTTTGGTCATTTACTTGCTCGGATACCGAAAGATAAACGGGACTGGCCAGGACTGGCCGGTTGACATCGCGCCCCTTCCCCGAACCCATCCGACGATCAGAACACAGAGACAAAGTCAGTGGCGTCGGCCCGGCCCCATTGGTTTCGCGTCGATGAATAAATCTGATCTGATGCTAATGTTAATGCTTGATAAATACATAAATACTGACATGTGTCCCTTTAATAGGTGTTGGTTGGGTGTGATGGCTAAGAACAAAAGGACGTTGTGTTGAGCTGAAATCCTCCTGTTCTGTTTAATAAGACCAGAGATAACAAATTGAACTAAAATAAGTATTTAAAATTTGAAAGTTAGAAAATAACGTCGACGCACAGTACACTTGTTGTGTACTGACGTGTTGTCTACTGAGGTGTTATGTATTGAAACCCAGTATTACAACGTGAAACAGCAGGAAATTAATTATTATTTCCCTGCAAAATACTGACCATAGGATTAGTAATTTAACATCAAGACACTAAGGTCAGTAAACGGACCTGCAATGTGTGAATTTTACATACAAAATTGTTCATGAATTATACCATTTTAGTGTACGTTAAAAACTGTGTGTACTTACTAGACAGTTTTGCCATAAAACACCCTTAAAATTTGTTTCTTGAACAAATTTATTGTTTCTGATCCTCCATTTAGGTGTTTATTATATGATCAGCAAAATACCGTTTGCAGGGATTGTATATATGTATGAAAATTTCGGTTTTATACGTGACCTGTCTATCTGAAAACGACAAAAAATGTCCTTTCTTACGAATGATTGAAAAAAGTAGAGAATTTTCGGCTAAAATGATACGAGAAAGTAAAACTTCAATCCTTTCCAGCTCGTACGATCTATATCTTATCCTAAAATTACCTGGACATATCTATACAAATAATGTGGTTCTCTTACCTCAGTCGCCTATCCCCAAATGACTTCAACAGGAAATACCGGTTATGGAATGTTAGCAAAACCGTAAATTCAACGTTATACCGTATATGACGCGTTGTAGGTTAGACGCGGTGTAAGTGGTATTGATTTGGAACCTTACTAATATGACTTGCGTGACATGTAGTTGGTCCTAAACAAAATTCATTCCGATTCGATATCAAACGTGGCTACCAGAGGCCATCTTTGTTTATGCTCGAATTATACTCGAAAAAAACTTGTGGCGATTACTCCTCTGAAACTACTTCATGGATTTTTATGAAACTTTACAGATATGTTGCTCTTGATGTCTTAAAGTTGGTCCTAAGTAAAAACCAGATCAGCCAGTAATTCAAGATGGCAGCCATAGCTATGAATAGATTTTAAAAGTACAACTATATGGCCACTACTTCTCCAAAACCAGAAGTGGTATTGATGTGGAACCTTTATTAAAATGACTGGCATGACATGTAGTGGTCCTAAACAAAACTCTTTTGATTTGATTTCAAACATGGCTGCCAGCTGCCATCTTTGTTTACATAGAGTGCTGGTCCTATTTCCATAAAACTTTACAAGTTCCCATGGCTGATCTAGTTATCAAAATCTATCAGTAGAGCTTCAAGGTCATTGACCTCTTGTTTATTATGCGGCAGTATGCGCGCGCATCCCCAATGACATATATGGAAGTAGAAACAATTTTCTGAGAAATCCCTGTCTGTCAGTTAGTAATCGCATATGTAATTTGAAATTGAATTGAATTGAATTGAGTTTTAATGCGCACCAACACATGAAAGGTTATATGGCGCCTAACAGGCATGAACATGCCAGGCTCATCTTCGATGTACATCGAGATAAAATATGGAAAATGGGCCTAGAACCTTCTCACCCTGAACTGCAGAGTTGCTGCTTTGGAATGTAAAAACAGTTTTTAAATGAGAATGACGGAATTTGGGCTTGGACGGAAAGTCACGCCCCCGACCAGTGTATAATTTATTCCATATCAATAATTTCACTCATATAATTTTCATTTTTCATTAAACAGATTCTGCGGTTTCAACAGCTAAATTTGTGGCCACCAGAAAGAGAAAGGCAGACGACAGAATGGACAGTGAAGCTGGAACCAGCGACCAGTCGTCAGAAATGTGCAGCGATTTCTCCGAACAAACATGGAAGGAGGATTTGGCACTCATAGTCGAAGATAAGAAATTACACGTGTCAAAAGCCATTCTTGCTCTAGTGTCGCCCGTCTTTGCCAGAATGTTCGAATCCGATTTCATAGAAAAGAATCAAGATCAGATAATACTGCATGATAAGAAATATAAAGATATGGTTGAATTGCTCCGATGTGTATATCCGAATACATGTGAACCAGTTTCTTTGACGAATGTTTTTAGGATCCTTCCTTTAGCAGAAGAATATCAAATGGAACGCGTGAAATTGGATTATGAGCGGATAATTATGTTAGAGGTCATTCCATCATCGTCGCCAGCGAGTATATGTCGCTATCTATCCCTGGCCGTTCTGTATAACATGCACCGCTTAGAAGCTAAATGTACAGGCGCAGCTTGCAGCCTTGACCGAAAGCAACTGCAAGCAGGAGAAGCAGAATATCCAATACCTTTGAAAAATAAATGTGAAATTCTAAAAGTCATGTTACAGCGGAGAGATTTTACTATATCTCGAGCTGAAATAACAGCCACCGAACTTAAAAATGAGATTACCGCTTTAAGAGAAAACACAGTGTCCAGGCTGCGTTTTTATAATGGACAGAATGAGGCTTGGGAGGGGTTACTTGAAATTAATATTGATGAGATTGACAGTCTCCCAGCTGAGTTTCATTTAGAAAGCTCACCTGTTGTAGTGAGAAATATATCCTGGGTTCTAACCGTCAGTCTCCGAAATAACGGAAGACAGATTCTCTTTCGCTTAGTAATGAAACAACAACAAAGAAGCGATTGCAGAATTAGTGCCCAGCTGTTTGCATACAACAAAAAATGTTGGGTGCCAGCAGATGAGAAGCTCATAAGTAAGATAGACAATGCCGTTATTCTTGCTGGAGAAGCTGCCACTACTTTTCCTGACACATTGTTGGTATTACCAAACACGAGAAGTTGGTCGTACCTTGTTTACAATGGACAACTTCGGATAAAGGCTCATGTCCTCGTGAATGTGTTGCCGAATAGGATATAGAGTTTTTACAAGAAATGGATTTTGCTATATAAAAACGAAACAAAATTTTCTACCAACCACTGGATGTTGATCTTACGTTGTTTCCATTGGACAGCTTCGGGTAAATGCCCATGTCCTTGTGAATGTGTTGCTGAATACTGAATAGGACAACGATTTTACAAGAAATAGATTGTGCTATATATAAAAAAACATTCGCTTGAAAAGAAACTTGATATTCTACCGACCACTAGAAGTTGGTCGTACCTTGTTTCCAATGGACAATTTCGGATAAAGGCTCATGTCCTGGTGAATTTAATGCTGAGTAGGACATAGAGCTTTTACAAGAAATGGATTTTGCTATATAAAGCATTTGTTAAAACGAAACTTAATTTTATACCAGCCAATGGGTGTTTCCAATGGACAACTTCGGATAAAGGCTCAATACATGTCTTTGTGAATTTAATGCTGAGTTAAGGACATAGAGCTTTTACAAGAAATGGATTTTGCTATATAAAGCATTTGTTAAAACGAAACTTAATTTTCTACCAGTCAATGAGTGTTTCCAACGGACAACTTCGGATAAAGGCTCATGTCTTTGTGAATTTAATGCTGAATAGGACATAGAGCTTTTACAAGAAATGGATTTTGCTATATAAAGCATTTGTTAAAACGAAACTTAATTTTCTACCAGTCAATGAGTGTTTCCAATGGACAACTTCGGATAAAGGCTCATGTCTTTGTGAATTTAATGCTGAATAGGACATAGAGCTTTTACAAGAAATGGATTTTGCTATATAAAGCATTTGTTAAAACGAAACTTAATTTTCTACCAGTCAATGAGTGTTTCCAATGGACAACTTCGGATAAAGGCTCATGTCTTTGAGAATTTAATGCTGATTAGGACATAGAGCTTTTACAAGAAATGAATGTTGCTATATAAAGCATTTGTTAAAAAATGAACTGAATTTTCTACCAAACACTTAGAGTTGGTTGTACCTTGGTTTTAATGGACAACTTTGGATAAAGGCTCATGTCCTTGTGAATGTGCTGCAATATAAAGTATTCACTTGAAAGGAAACTTCATTTTCTATCTACCACTGGGTGTTGGTTTCATGTCCTTGTGAATGTGTCTATCTACCACTGGGTGTTGGTTTCATGACCTTGCGAATGTGCTGCTGAATAGGTCATAGAGGTTTCACAAGAAAGGGAATTTGCTATATAAGGCATTTGTTAAAAATGAAACTTAATTTTCTACCAGTCAATGAGTGTTTCTAATGGACAACTTCGGATAAAGGCTCATGTCTTTGAGAATTTAATGCTGAATAGGACATAGAGCTTTTACAAGAAATGAATGTTGCTATATAAAGCATTTGTTAAAAAATGAACTGAATTTTCTACCAAACACTAAGAGTTGGTTGTACCTTGTTTTTAATGGACAACTTTGGATAAAGGCTCATGTCCTTGTGAATGTGCTGCAATATAAAGTATTCACTTGAAAGGAAACTTCATTTTCTATCTACCACTGGGTGTTGGTTTCATGACCTTGCGAATGTGCTGCAATATAAAGTATTCACTTGAAAGAAACTTCATTTTCTATCTACCACTGGGTGTTGGTTTCATGACCTTGCGAATGTGCTGCAATATAAAGTATTCACTTGAAAGAAACTTCATTTTCTATCTACCATTGGGTGTTGGTTTCATGTCCTTGTGAATGTGTCTATCTACCACTGGGTGTTCGTTTCATGACCTTGCGAATGTGCTGCAATATAAAGTATTCACTTGAAAGAAACTTCATTTTCTATCTACCACTGGGTGTTGGTTTCATGACCTTGCGAATGTGCTGCTGAATAGGACATAGAGTTTTTACAAGAAAGGGAATTTGCTATATAATGCATAAATTTGTTAAAAATGAAACTTAATTTTCTACCAACCGATGATTGTTTCCATTGGATAACTTCATATAAAGTCTCATGTCCTTGTGAATGTACTGCTAAATAGGACATAGAGATTTTACAAGAAATGAATATTGCTTTTTAGCTCGACTATTCGAAGAATAGTGAGAGCGATCCTACTCACCACTGCGTCGGCGTCGGCATCAACATCCCCAGCTTCACCTTAAGTTTTTGTGCAATAGATTTATAACTTCAAAACTACTCAAGCTATTACATTAAAACTTTATAATAATGTTTCCCATCAAATTCTGAACCTTATCCAACAATTCACGTAACTATTCCTTGCATTTTGACAAGGTTATGGCCCTTTGAAGGTTATGTCTCTACCTTAAATTTGTGTACAGTAGATTTATAACTTCAAAACTACTCCAGTTATTGCATTAAGATTTTAAACTAATGTTTCTCATCAAATTCTGTAACTTATCCAACAATCCCCATAACTAGTCCATTCATAGAAGCAAATAGCGCACATTTTGACCTTTTTATGTGTCGACGTACCGTAAAACACCATTCATTCATTCATTTAGAAGTATATAGGAAAAACACTTCAAAATCTTCTTCTCCGAAACAAAAAGGGCTGCATCTTAGATATTTTGTATGTAGCATCATCTATTAGTCCTCTACAAAGTTTGCTCAAATGGTGACCCTGGCTTCAGAATTGGACCCGCCCTGGGGGTCACAAGAGGTGAAACATGAGGGTGTAGGTAATGGCCCCCTGAGTCATAACTTGGTAACCGTTGAGATCCCCACCCTATAACCATATATACACTTATTGGGCATGAACAGACAGATACAACCCTCCAACCAGCATAGACACCAGGTTGCTTCCCCACCCCAGGGGACATAGCCCCTTGGTCCTAACTTTGGAAACCATAGAGATCCCCACCCTATAACTATATATACACTTACCTGGCATGAACAGATGGATACAACCATCCAACCAGCATAGACCCCGGACTCCTTCCCCACCCCTGGTTATATAGCCACTGGGTCATAACTTGTAAACCGTTGAGATCCCCCCACCCTATAACCATATATACACTTACTGGGCATGAACAGATACAACCACTCAATCAGCATAGACCCCGACCTCCTTCCCCAACCCTGGGGACATAGCCTCTGGATCATACTTTGGAAACCGTTAAGATCCCTACCCTATAACCATATATACACTTACCTGGCATGAACAGACGGATACAACCATCCAACCAGCATAGACCCGGACTACTTCCCCTCCCCTGGTGACATAGCCCCTGGGTCATAACTAGTAAACCATTGAGATCCCTACCCTTTAACCATATATATACACTTACTGGGCATTAACAGACGGATACAAACATCATCCAAACACCGTAGACCCTAGGCTTCTTCCCCACCTTTGTGGACTTAGCTCCTGCATCAAACTTAACAATTAATTTGATATTTTTAGCTCGACTGTTCGAAGGATCTTATCCGCATGTCTTAACGTGTAAATAGCTTCAACAACTTTATCCACTCATCATCAAACTTACATACTTTATTATAAATAATGGGACAATGATCGTATCTATTGAGTTCAAGATCATTGGATGAAAGGTCGAGGTCACAAAGGGGTCAACTGTCAAATGCATTTACATTTACTTTTAACATATTTTCTTCAACTTTTCAACTTATCAATTTGCATTTTGTATCCTTTGAAAGGGTTATTATGAAATTACCCTTGATTTATTGAAAATTCCAATATTTTCCTTCCTGACACATCCAGCTCGCCCCTTTGTTTTCACATTCTTTTTTCTGACGGTATGCCAGGTGTAACATTCCTTGTTCTCTGAAAATTCGAATAGTCGAGCTGCCCTAACTAATGTTACTTATAATTTATAGACCTGCACATTAGACTTGAAACCTTATGCAAATAATGCCCGTGGTTAAACAACAATCCCTATCAGTTTTTTTGTCAGAAGGTCAAGGTCGTAATTATTAACCTGACAACTAGGTAATACTTTTAAAATAAATATCTTATAACAAAGGTGTGTATTGCCCGTAAGCAGCGCTCTTGTTTTTCAAAGGGATGCCCTGTGTGGTTTCGGTGGTTCCGTTTGGTTCTGGGGAAAAGAATAGGGTCACTGCAGATTCCGTTGGAGGGGTAGGCCCCCCCCCCACCCACCCACCCAAATTCATTTTATCATTTTATAATTTTTTGTTATTGCTCATAAAAGTCTCCATCATGACCCCTGCATTGTTTCAGGTGCCATCTTGCTCACATCACTAGAGCAGTGGCAGAAAAACAATAAACGTAGCTCCAGCGTAAATGGAGTGTCTACAATAGAATTTGCAACAACTCTGCAGTTCTGCAGGTGAGAAGGTTCTAGGCCCATTCTCCATATTTTATCTCGATGTGTACTACATGGAGGATGAGCCTGGCATGTTCATTCCTGTTCGGCGCCATATAATCTTTCATGTGTTGGTGCGCCTTAAAACCTCAATTCAATTCATTTTCAGAGGGAAGCATGGCACTCTTGTTTTTATCAAGCATTGAAACAAATGTCTCAATTTATTAATCCATTATCATTTTGATTTTAAAACAGCTTGCATATAATATATTATTAAGTAGAACAAGTTTTCATTTTTTATGCCGTGGTGCGTCGTCTGTCGGTTCGTCCGTCCGTCCGTCCGTCCATAAAGTTTTTTTTGTAGCGACTACTCCTCTGAAACTACTAAAGGGATTTTCATGAAACTTTACAGGAATGTTGCCCATAATGTCTAGTTGATCCTAGCAAAAATTCACGTATACTGGTGAGCTTGGTTAACCTTATTCTCAGGAGAAATTGCATAACATGACCTGTGACCCTAGTCACACACCTGCTATATTTATGAATAAGGATCATTCCATTTAGGTTACAAAAGGCCTAAGGGTGATTTGGAGAAGTTATTGAGGATATACTAAGGTTGATGTTGTAAGGGGTTTAATTGATATAGCTTTATAATTAAAATTTGTGGTAGCATTATGACATTTTGATAAGCTGGAAAAGACATATTCCTTAGACGAGGATAAAATTGAATGAGATTGTAATGTTGCATAATAAATCATAATATTTAGGAATATAAAAATATTGGCATTTGCTCTTGATGTCTAGTTGGTCCTAAGTAAAAATCAGGTTGGCCTAAAATTCAAGATGGCCAACATGGCTAAAAATAGATTTTAAATATACTTCTCTAAAACCATAAGTGGTATCGGTTTGGTACCTTTACCAAAATGACTTTCATGAAAATTTACAGGAATGTGGTCTTGATGTCCGGTTAGTCCCAAGTAAAAATCAGGATGGCCGGTAATCAAGCTGGCTGCCACAGTTTAAATACAAGTTCAAACATGGCCTAAAATTCAAGATGGCCACCATGGCTAAAATAGATTTTAAATATACTTCTCTAAAACCATAAGTGGTATCGGTTTGGTACCTTTACCAAAATGACTTTCATGAAAATTTACAGGAATGTGGTCTTGATGTCCGGTTAGTCCCAAGTAAAAATCAGGATGGCCGGTAATCAAGCTGGCTGCCACAGTTTAAATACAAGTTCAAACATGACCATCAGCGACTATCTTTTTTTCCATAGAGTGATATAGGAAAAACTTGTGGCGACTACTTCTCTAAAAGTGTTGGTCTTATTTCCATAGAGCTTCAAGGTCTTTGACCTCTTGTTCATTGGTATAAAAACAGACACACAAGTTTTAGTCACACAAAGCCTGATTTTGTGTACGTCCGTCTGTCCGTCCGTCTGTCTGTCCATAAATTTTTATTTGTAGCGATTACTCCTCTGAAACTGCTGGATGGATATTCATGAAACTATACAGAAATGTTGCCCATAAAGTCTAGTTGATCCTAGCAAAAATTCATGTTGATGTGAAATCCAAGATGGCTGCCAAAGCTAAAAATAGAGTTTTAAAATACAAGTTTGTAGCGACTACTTCTTGAAAACTATAAGTGATATTGATATGGGACTTTTTTCTAAAATGATCAGCATGACATGATGTTGATCCAAGTCGAACATTATTTTGATTCGACGTTTAACATGGCTGCCAGTGGCCATCTTTGGTTACATAGAGTTATATATAGTAAAAGCTTGTAGCGACTACTCCTCTGAAACTACTTGACGGATGTTCATGAAACTTCACAGGAATATTGCTCTTGATGTCTAGTTGATCATAGAAAAATTTCAGGCTCGCCAAAAATTCAAGATGGCTGCCACAGCTAAAAATAGATTTAAAATAAATAAGTTTGTAGCGACTACTTCTTGAAAACTATAAGAGATAGTGATATGGGACTTTTTCTAAAATGATCAGTATGACATGATGTTGGTCCTTGTCGAGAATCGTTTTGATTCGACGTTAAACATGGCTGCCAGCGGCCATCTTTGTTTACATAGAGTTATATAATGGAAACTTGTAGCGACTACTCCTCTGAAACTACTCGACGGATTTTCATGAAACTTCACACAAATGTTGCTCTTGATGTCAAATTGATCCTAGCAAAACTTTAGGTCGGCCGGAAATTCAAGATGGCCACCACGGCTAAAAATAGATTCTCAAAAAACAAGTTTATGGCGACTACTTCTTGAAAACTATAAGAGATATTGATATGGGACTTTTTCTAAAATGATCAGCATGTCATGATGTTGGTCCTTGTCAAAAATCGTTTTGATTCAATGTTAAACATGGCTGTCAGCGGCCATCTTTGTTTACATAGAGTTATCTACTAAAAATTTGTAACGACTACTCCTCGGATTTTCATGAAACTTTACAGGAATGTTGCTCTTGATGTCTAATTGATCCTAGAAAAAATTCAGGTCGGCCGTAAATTCAAGATGGCCGCCATGGCTAAAAATAGATTTTCAAAATTCAAGTTTGTAGCGACTACTTCTTGAAAACTATAAATGATATTGATATGGGACTTTTTCTGAAATGATCAGTATGACATGATGTTGATCCTGGTCAAAAAATATTTTGATTTGACATTTAACATGGCCGCCAGCGGCCATCTTTGTTTACATAGAGTTATATAATGAAAACTTGTAGTCACTACTCCTATGAAACTACTTGATGGATTTTCATGAAACTTCACAGGAATGTTGACCTAGCTATCAAAAATCTATCAGTAGAGCTTCAAGGCCATTGACCTCTTGTTATAAATTTGAATTGTTTCAGTTATATAGCATTAGGTCACGAAATTCTGGAATTGTTGGGCGGGGCGATGACCGTATCACAATGCGGATTTAGCCGATTCCTGCGCCATTGAGAATCCAAATAATGATGTAAATGTGACTAAGCATGCAAATGGACCAATGAAATGTCAATGGAACGCAATAGTTCCACAGTGAAGGGCAGCCTGTTGACATAGTAGTTGCTATGGCTTGTACGTGGTCTGATCAATTTAAGATCACAAAATTTGCGCTTACATTGTGATACAGTCACACCTGTATCAAGAGACCACCAAAGGGAAGAATCGATCTCTTAACACAGATGATCTCTTAACACATGTGGTCTCTTAATGCATATGCTCTCTTAACACAGATGATCTCTTAACACAGGTGATTTCTTAATACAGGTGATCTCTTAACACAGATGATCTCTTAATGCATATGCTCTCTTAACACAGATGATCTCTTAACACAGGTGATTTCTTAATACAGGTGATCTCTTAACACAGATGCTCTCTTAACACATGTGATCTCTTAACACAGATGATCTCTTAACACAGGTGATCTCTTAATACATGTGATCTCTTAACACAGATGATCTCTTAACACATGTGATCTCTTAATACAGGTGATCTCTTAACACAGATGATCTCTTAATATATGTGCTCTCTTACATGTGATCTCTTAACACAGATGATCTCTTAACACAGGTGATCTCTTAACACAGATGATCTCTTAACACAGATGATCTCTTAACACAGGTGATCTCTTAATACATGTGATCTCTTAACACAGATGATCTCTTGACACATGTGATCTCTTAACACAGATGATCTCTTAACACATGTGATCTCTTATGCATGTGATATCTTAACACAGATCATCTCTTAACACAGGTGATCTCTTAATACAGGTGATCTCTTAACACAGATGATCTCTTAACACATGTGGTCTCTTAATGCATGTGATCTCTTAACACAGATGATCTCTCAACACGTGTGATTTCTTAACACAGATGGTCTCTTAACACAGATGATCTCTTAATATAGGTGATCTCTTAATACATGTGATCTCTTAACACAGATGATCTCTTAACACAGATGGTCTCTTAACACAGATGATCTCTTAATACAGGAGATCTCTTAACAGAGGTGGTCTCTTAATACAGGTGATCTTTTAACACATGTGATCTCTTAACATAGATGATCTCTTAATGCACGTGATCTCTTAATGCATGTGATCTCTTAACGCATGTGGTCTCTTAACACAGTTGATCCCTTAATACATGTGATCTCTTAACACAGATGGTCTCTTAACACATGTGGTCTCTTAACACATGTGATCTGTTAATACAGGTGGTCTCTTAACACAGATGGTCTCTTAACACAGGCAATCTCTTAACACATGTGGTCTCTTAACACAGATGATCTCTTAACAGAGGTGGTCTCTTAGCACATATGTTCTCTTAACATATGTGATCTCTTAACAGAGGTGGTCTCTTAGCACATATGTTCTTCTAACACATGTGGTCTCTTAACACAGTTGGTATCTTAAACAGGTGATCACTTAATACATGTGGTCTCTTAACACAGGTGGTCTCTAAATACAGGTAGTCTTTTAATACAGGTTATTTCTTAATATGGGTGGTCTCTCAACATATATGGTCTCTTAACACATGTGGTCTATTAACACAGATGGTCTATCAGCACAGATGGTCTCTCAACACAGGTGGTCTCTTAATACAGGTGCTCTCTTAACACATGTGGTCTCTAAACACATCTGTTCTCTTAACAGAGATGATCTCTTAATACAGTTGATCTCTTAACACAGGTGGTCTCATAACACAGGCAGTCTCTTAATACAGGCGATCTCTTAACACAGGTGATCTCTCAACACAGTTGGTCTTTCAACAGTTGGTCTCTTAGTACAGGTAACCTCTTAACACATGTGGTCCCTTAACACATGTGGTCTCTAAGTACAGATGGTCTCTTTAACACAGGTGGTCTCTCAACATATATGGTCTCTTAACACAGTTGATCTCTTAATATATGTGATCTCTTAACACAGATGGTCTAAGAATCTTAACACATGTGGTCTCTTAACACATGTGATCTCTTAATATAGGTGGTCTTTTAACACAGATGGTCTCTTAACACAGGTGATCTCTTAAAACATGTGGTCTCTTAACACAGGTGATCTCTTAACAGAGGTGTTCTCTTAACACAGATGTTCTCTTAACACATGTGATCTCTTAACACATGTGGTCTCTTAACACATGTGGTCCCTTATCGCCTGTGGTCTCTTAACACCGATGTTCTCTTAACACATTTGGTATTTTAATACAGGTGATATCTTAACACATGTGATCTATTAACACATGTGGTCTCTTAACACAGTTGGTATCTCAATACAGGTGATCTCTTAACACATGTGATCTCTTAACATAGATGCTCTCTTAACACAGGTGATTTATTAATATGTTGTCTCTTAACACATGTGATCTCTTAACACATGTGGTCTCTTAACACAGTTGGTATCTTAAACAGGTGATCTCTTAATACATGTGTCTCTTAACACAGGTGGTCTCTAAATACAGGTGGTCTTTTAATACAGGTTATCTCTTAATACGGGTGGTCTCTCAACATATATGGTCTATTAACACAGATGGTCTATCAGCACAGATGGTCTCTCAACACAGGTGGTCTCTTAATACAGGTGCTCTCTTAACACATGCGGTCTCTAAACACATCTGTTCCCTTAACAGAGATGATCTCTTAATACAGTTGATCTCTTAACACAGGTGGTCTCGTAACACAGGCAGTCTCTTAATACAGGCAATCTCTTAACACAGGTGATCTCTTAATACAGGTGATCTCTCAACACAGTTGATCTTTCAACAGTTGGTCTCTTAATACAGGTGACCTCTTAACACATGTGGTCCCTTAACACATGTGGTCTCTAAGTACAGATGGTCTCTTAACACAGGTGGTCTCTAAGTAAAGGTGGCCTCTTAACAAAGGTGATCTCTCAACACAGATGGTCAACATGTAGTCTCTTAATACAGGTGATCCCTTAATACAGGTGATCTCTTAACACATGTGATCTCTTAACACATGTGGTCTTTTAACACAGTTGGCCTCCTAACACAGTTGGTCTCTTAATACAGGTGATCTCTTAACACATGTGGCCTCTTAATATATGTGGTCTCTTAATACAGACGATCTCTTAACACATGTGGTCTCTAAACACAGGTGGCTTAACACAGTTGGTCTCTTAATACAGGTGATCTTTTAATACACGTGATCTCCTAATACAGGTTAACACATGTGATCTCTTAACACAGTTGGTCTCTTAAGACAGTTGGTCTCTTAATACAGTTGATCTCTTAATACAGGTGTGATCTGTTAATACAGGTGATCTCTTAAAACATGTGGTCTTAAACACAGACGGTCTCTTAAACACAGTTGGGTGGGTCTCTTCATACAGGTGATCTCTTAATACAGGTGATCTCTTAAAACATATGGTCTCTTAAACACAGATGGTCTCTTAAACACATTTGGGTTGGTCTCTTCATACAGGTGAACTCTTAATACATATGATCTCTTAAAACAGGTGCATTTTAATTGAAAAACAATACAATTTGGAATTGAATTGGTGTTCTTAACGCAGGTGGCTTTTAATAGAGGTAGTCTCTTAATGCAGGTGGCTTTTAATAGAGGTGGTCTCTTAAAGCAGGTGGAGTTTTAATAGAGGTGGTTTTATAATGCAGGTGGGCTTTTAATAGAGGTGGTTGGTCTCTTCAGCAGGTTTAGCTGTATTAAGTTAAGGAACTTTTTAAGATAAGTAATGCCTACTTTAGGCGATTAATTTGGAATGAAAGAGCGTATATAACATTGCATGTCAGTCAAATCTTGTTTGAAAGCAGTTCTGTTAAATGAATAAGTACAATTGCTTTCGTCTTTGTAAAATTGTTATTCAATCTTAATATACTGAACAAAAAAAGAAATGTCCGACTTTTTTGCTGGTATTACCTTTGGCCAGTTTTTGGGGGCAATAATAAAACAATGTTTGATGTTTGTAAGCACACTTAAGTGAGTACTAAATATCCCATTAAACAGGTTTAAATTTGCCAAGCAAGAATCTTTTATGGATGATATGGAAATGTTAAAAGGAGGTAATTTGATGAATGTTGATAATCAAAAGTGTTCTGTTTTTTTGTGATTTTTTGGTAAGGAACATAATTTTTAGCTCTACTGGCCAAGGGCCAGCAGAGCTTATGGGATGGTGTGTTGTCCGTCTTTCGTCATCCGTCGTCCGTCCGTCCGTCCGTCGTCCGTCCGTTAACTTTTCTTCAAACGACTTCTCCTCAGAAACCGCTTGGCTAATTTTGACCAAACTTCACGTGGATGATCCTTAGATGAATGCTTTTTAGATTTGTTAAAATTAGGTCAGCGCTACATCCAAGATGGCTGCCATTACCATATATGGTCGAAACCTTAAAAAATCTTCTTCTCCTGAACCGCTGGACAGATTTCAACAGTTTTTCTTTTAAAATGATCGCCAACGCCTAGACTATCAAGTTTGTTCAAATAAAGTCCCCGGGATCAAAAATGGCCGTGTCCCGGGGGTCCAAATTTTGTATATTGAGGTTTTGCATGTTTTTCATATAGACATATAGGAAAAAACTTTAAAAAATCTTCTTCTCTGAAACCACAAGGCACAGAGCTCTCATGTATTACATATAGATTCAGCTTATGGTCCTCTACTAAGTTTGTTCAAATGTTTTTTTTTGTTTTTTTTTAAATATTTTGTTGTTTAATTTGATTTTTTTTTTTTTGATTGTTTCAATTTTATTTATTTTTTAATTTTTTTTTATTTGTTTTTTTTTTTTTTTTTTTTTTAAATTTTTTCATTTATTTTTATTTATTTTATTTTTTGATTGATTTGATTTTTTTTTTTTTTTAATTTTTTTTTTTTGATTATCTTTTTAATTACTTGACACTTACTTTAAAATTTCTTGTCGGCACTACTCATCCTAAATGCCTTGTTGAATTTCGACGAAATTTGGCAGGAAGCATCGGTAAGATGTCTAGTTGTGCATATCACGCTTTTGTTCCAGTTTGCTGATTTTTGACGGAGTTATGGCCCATTTACAATTATTTTTTTAATTTCTTGTTGGCGCTACTCCTCTTAAACGGCTTGTTGGATTTCTACGAAATTTGGCAGGAAGCCTCAGTATGATGTCTAGTTGTGCAAAGCGCGGTATATCAATGAAATCTTGGACAATTTTGAAAGCCAGCTAGATCTTGTTAGTAATAACACAGTTATGGCCCTTGATTTGTTGAAAAATGCTATATTGTATTTTCCTTTGTTAAATCTATAGGAGAAGAGAGGTATATCTAGCTATATCTATCTAAATCTATAAGAGCTGTTTTAGCCAGTAGAGCGTCCACAGGCCCTCTTGGGCCTCTTGTTTTATAGAGAATATTGTCTCGGACAAATTTTGGTAATTTTCATGGATTTTTTTTTTGTGGCCAAAATGCATGTTTTATAAAAAAAGGTGGCCAACTCCCTTGTGTACTGAACTTTTCAAAAACATTTTTATTTGGACTATTGTTGGCGATCAGTCTAATTATTCTTAAAACATTATTATTTTTTTCTTCTTTTGCTGTCTAGACAAATCCCCGTGTGGTTGCCGGGGTAGAATACAACCACTGCAATCTCAAAAACACACTGTTACATGCAGAGGGGTAGGAACCCCCATTCATATTCATTTCGTAATTTTTTTAACATGCTCATTCAAGGTCTTTATCATGACACCACGTATGCAAACTTGGAAACGTTGTACTGTCTACTGTAGAATTTTCAGTTCTGCAGGTAAGAAGGTTCTAGGCCCATTCTCCATATTTTATCTTGATTAAATAGAGAATGAGCCGGGCACGTTCATTCCTGTTAGGCGCCAATATATAGAGTTTAATAACCAGTGTTTTTGAGATACGGGAAATATCTCCCGAGGTAGAGAAATGGCCCCGATATAAGAACGAGTGCGGAGCTATATATTACATAATTTAAAATGATATTTTATTAATATTTCTAATGATTCACGCCTTTTTACACCAGTTTGCACGTGAACGTCAAGACGACGTTACGTCATCCAAGACGACGTTACGTCATCCAAGACGACGTTACATCATCCAAGACGACGTTACGTCATACAAACTAAACAAGTGGAACCGGAACTCTTCGTTAATTTCCGTAATCGTTATTTCCTAGTGACGGAATCTGACGAAGACGTCCGTAAAACAATCGGAACGTCATTTGGCATTTCCGCTACTGATGGTAAAGGCCGAGCAACGTTCCGTACTGGGAAATATTTCCCAGTAGAGCAAACGAGTAGATATAGCTTTTCTATTCCCAGTATTTCCTATATAAATCAGAGACAATTATGTAATATAACCTTTTACGGTTGGTGTGCCGTAAAACCCAATTCAGTTCAATTCTGTCTATACAATCAGCATCAACACTAGTGGAGGTTTCTTATTTTGTTCAGTATATGTTACTCTTGTTGTGTTGCTGTGAACCTGTATATATGTTTTGTTTAATATGTCGCTGTTTAAAGGGGACCTCGGGGAAGATCAGGAAAATCAGTTAAAACTGCTCCCCGTGTGGTTCTCGGGGGCCCCGTTTGGTCACGGGGCAAAGAATAGGGCCACTGCAGATCCCTTTGGAGGGGTAGGCAGAGGGTTAGAATCACCCCAAATTCATGTTCATTTTATCATTTTTTGTTCATGTCCATTAAAGGCCTTCATCATGATCCCTGCATTGTTTCAGGTGCTATCTCGCTCGCATCAAAAGAGCAGTGGCAGAAAAACAATAACGTGGCTCCAGCATAAATGGAGTTTCTACGATAGAATTTGCAGCAACTCTGCAGTTCAGGGTGAGAAGGTTCTAGGCCCATTTTCCATATTTTACATCGATGTACATGGAAGATGAGCCTGGCATGTTCATGCCTGTTAGGCGCCATATAACCTTTTCATGTGTTGACCCCAATCCAAAAAGTTAAAACTGCCAGGGCTACCTAGTTAAAATAGTCTTCAATTATATTCAATTTGTTGTTTGGAATGAATAAAAGATTTTATTTTAATGAAATAATGGTTTTACAGCTCATTTACACATTGTTTAGGTTATTATGTCGCCAGTAACATCCCATCTAGTCCTGTCATGGTCTCTGTGGCCTGGATAGTAAAGACGCTTCCCGGTGTGGTTGCCGGGGTAGAATACAACCACTGCAAATCCCGCTAGAGGCAGAGGGGTAGGACCCGCCCTTCATGTTCATTTTGTCATTTTTAGCTCTACTGGCCAAGGGCCAGCAGAGCTTATGGGATGGTGTGTTGTCCGTCTTCCGTCGTCCGTTGTCCGTCGTCCGTCCGTCCGTTAAGTTTTCTTCAAAAGACTTCTCCTCAGAAACCACTTGGCTAATTTTGACCAAACTTCACATGGATGATCCTTAGATGAATGCTTTTTAGATTTGTTAAAATTAGGTCAGCGCTAGTAGCATCCAAGATGGCTGCCATTACCATATATAATCGAAACCTTAAAAAATCTTCTTCTCCAGAACCGCTGGACAGATTTCAACAGTTCTTCTTTTAAAATGATCGCCAACGCCTAGACTATCAATTTTGTTCAAATAAAGTCCCCGGGGTCAAAAATAGTTTTGTCCTGGGGGTCCAAAGTTTGTATATTGAGGTTTTGCATGTTTTCCATATAGACATATAGGAAAAAACTTTAAAAAACCTTCTTCTCTGAAACCACAAGGCACAGAGCTCTCATGTATTACATGTAGCATCAGCTTATGGTCCTCTACTAAGTTTGTTCAAATGGTGACCCTGGGGTCAAATTTGTCCCCGCCACGGGGGTCACAGTTTTATATAGACTAAAATAGGATTTTTTTTTTAAAAATCTTCTTCTCGGAAACTACAACAGCCAGAGATTTGATATTTTGAATTTACTATAAGCTTATGGTCCTTTACCAAGTTTGTTCAAATGGTGACCCTCGGGTCACATTTGGCCCCGCCCCAAGGGTTACATGTTTTACATAATGTATAGGGAAAAACTTAAAAAATCTTCTTCTCTGAAACTGCAAGAGCCAGAGGTTTAATATTTTGCATTTGCTATAAGCTTGTGGTCCTCTACCAAGTTTGTTCAAATGGTGACCCAGGGGTCACATTTGGCCCCACTCCGGGGGTCACAGTTTTACATAGGCTTGTATAGGGAAAAACTGAAAAAAATCTTCTTCTCTGGAACCACATGGCACAGAGCTCTCATGTATTACATGTAGCATCATCTTATGGTCCTCTACTAAGTTTGTTCAAATGGTGACCCTGGGGTCAAATTTGTCCCCGCCCTGAGGGTCACAGTTTTACATAGACTTGTATAGCATTTTTTTTTTAAAAATCTTCTTCTCGGAAACTTCAAGAGCCAGAGGTTTAATATTTTGCATTTGCTATAAGCTTATGGTCCTTTACCAAGTTTGTTCAAATTGTGACCCTCGGGTCACATTTGACCCCGCCCCAAGGGTCACATGTTTTACATAAATGCTTGTTTAGGGAAAAACTGAAAAAAATCTTCTTCTCTGCAACTGCAAGAGCCAGAGGTTTAATATTTTGCATTTGCTATAAGCTTATGGTCCTTTACCAAGTTTGTTCAAATTGTGACCCTCGGGTCACATTTGACCCCGCCCCAAGGGTCACATGTTTTACAGACATGTGTAGGGAAAAATTTAAAAAATCTTCTTCTCTGAAACTGCAAGAGCCAGAGGTTTAATATTTTGCATTTGCCCCACATAATGGTGACCTATTGGTCACATTTGGCCCCACCCTGGGGGTCAGTTTTACTTAGACTTGTACAGGCAAAAACCTTTTTTATTTTTTAATTTGATTTTTTTTTTTTTTTTCAATTTCAATTTTTTTTTTCTTTTTTTTTTTCAATTTCTATTGTTTGAAATGATTATTATTTTTTTTTAATTATTTTTTTATTTTTATTTTTTTATTTATTTTTATTTTTTTGATTGATTTAAATTTTTTTTTTAATTTTTTAATTTTTTTTTTTAATTATCTTTTTAATTACTTGACACTTACTTTAAAATTTCTTGTCGGCGCTACTCATCCTAAATGCCCTGTTGAATTTCGACGAAACTTGGCATGAAGCATCGGTAAGATGTCTAGTTGTGCATATCACGCTTTTGTTCCAGTTCGCTGATTTTTGACGGAGTTCTGGCCCTTTGACATTTTTATTTTAAATTTCTTGTCGGCGCTACTCCTCTTAAACGGCTTGTTGGATTTCTACGAAATTTGGCAGGAAGTCTCATTATGATGTCTAGTTGTGCAAAGCGCGGTATATCAATGAAATCTTGGACAATTTCGAAAATCAGCTAGATCATGTTAGTAATAACAGAGTTATGTCCCTTGATTTGTTGAAAAATGCTATATTGTATTTTCCTTTGTTAAATCTATAGGAGAAGAGAGCTATATCTATCTAAATCTATAAGAGCTGTTTTAGCCAGTAGAGCGTCCACAGGCCCTCTTGGGCCTCTTGTTTTATCATGCTCATTCAAGGTCTTCTTCATGACACCGCATATGCAAATGTGGAAACCTGGCTCCATCGTAAATGGAGTGTCTACAATGGAATTTGCAGCAACTCTGCAGGTTAAAAGGTTCTAGGCCCATTCTCCGTTTTTATCTAGATGTAAACGGAGGATGAGCCTGGCATGTTCATCCCTGTTTGGCGCCATGTAACCTTTCTTGTGTTGGTGCACCGTTAAACCCCAATTCAATTCAAGTAAAGACGCTTCGTCTAAAACTTTCTCGCCTCTCACCACTGCAGGTTCGAATTCCACTTGGACTTGTTAAGTGCGAAAGTGTCGATTCTTACAGATGGCGGGAGGTATACAATACTAGTTCTACCAAGGAAAAATGGCATGGTCTGCCTCCACCACAAAAAAAAATGACTGTCATATATGGTATAACGTGCTGAAAATGACGTAAAACACGATTCAAACAAACAATAAACAACATTGCATATGACCTTAGCTGTTGGTGCGAATTCAAAGTCCAATTAAGTCAATTAAATTAAATTTGAATTTCTATGAAAATAAGCTTCAGTGTGTGGACAGTACAATTCCTTTATGCTGCTTGCAATAAAATGTACACACACCACTACAAACTGAAGATTTGTATAATGAAACTAATTTCGATGGCCGCAATTTTAGCAGAGTTATTTTCCCTTAATTTTGGAATTTCTTCGAAAATGGATTGTGTGCTCAACTCTTCCAAAGTTCATTTGTTCGACGTATATCGTAATGGGGATAAATCTGGGCTAAATCTCAATGACGTCATATTTTGTGTAAACCTCTCAAGACGATGTCCGAAATAATATACCTCTACATTGTATATACCGTGTAAGTAATGAACTGTTTGTCCGAATCATTGACCTTTTCAATCTATTTTTAGCTCGACTATTCGAAGAATAAGAGAGCTTATGTAATCACCCCGGGGTCGGTGTCGGCGTTGGCGTCGGCGTCCCACATCAAGGTTTGCATGTAAGCTGTGTTTACAAGTCTATATCTCTTACATTTCTTATCCTAGCACAACCAAATTTGGCCATGGGCTTCCTTATAGCATTATCTTAAGGGCTGCATAAACCCAAATTATGATAGCCCATAAAATGTGTCCCATTTCACATCAAATTTTGCGTGTAAGCTGTGTTTACAAGTCTATATCTCTTACAATTCTTACCCTAGCATTGTGCTATTTGGCCATTAGCTTCCTTATAGCATTGTCTTAAGGGCTGCTTAAGTAATTTTGGTTCCTGTAACCCCTGGGCTTCCATGGAACCCAAATTCTGATATCCCTTAAAATGTGTCTGTTTCACATCAAATTTTGCGTGTAAGCTGTGTTTACAGGTCTATATCTCTTGCATTTCTTGTCCTAGCTGAACTAAATTTTGGAATTGGTTTCCTTATAGTATGTTGTAAAGGGTTGGGTAAAACATTTTGTCTTTTGCAATTCTGGGCTCCCATGGAACCCAAATAGTGATGGCCCATAACATGTGCAATAAAGGCAGATCTAGGTTTGCATGTAAGCATGTATATATCTATAAATTTGGTTTGGGATTTCTTATAGCATTATGCATCTTATTCATACTTCACTCATATTGGGGCATGGGCTCCCTCCTCGCCCCACAGGCCCCACTCCCCCCATCCTTCCACATTTTTTTTTTTTTTCCTTTTTTTTTTTTTTTACATATTTCTGTGTTGTTTTGGTCGATTCTTACACATATATGTTCCCCCCTCCACCTCAACCCCGCCTTCCCCCCCCCCCCACCTCGCCCCCCCCCCCCCCCACTTGAAACTATTTTTTTTTTTTTTTTTTTTTACATATTTCTTTGTTGTTTTAGTCAATTCTTACACATATATGTTGCTCCCCTCCCCCCACACCACTCACATGCCCCACCCCGACACTCCCCCTCACCCCCAAACTTGAAACTTTTATATTTTTTTTTACAAATTTCTGTGTTGCTTTTGTCAATTCTTACACATATATGTTGCCCCCTCTCCCAACCCTCCCCCACCCCCACACCACTGGTCCTACCCACCGCCTCTAACCACCCCCCCCCCCCCCAAACCCACCAACTTGAATTTTTTTTATTTTTTTTTACAAATTTCTGTGTTGCTTTTGTCAATTCTTACACATGTTGGCCCGCCCCTGCCCCTTACCACACCCCCACACCCCCCACCCACACCAAACCCCCACTCGCCCCCCCCCCCCACTTGAAACTCATTTTTTTTTTTTACATATTTTTGTGTTGCTTTTGTCAATTCTTACACATATATGTTGCCAGCTCTACCCCCCACCCCCCACACCACCGGTCCCAACCACCACCTCTCACCACCACCACCCCTCCCTCTCAAACCCACGAACTTGAAACTATTTTTTTTTTTTTACAAATTTCTGTGTTGCTTTCGTCAATTCTTACACATATATGTTGCCCCCTCGCCCCCACCCTCCCACACCACCGGTCCCCCCCCCCCCCCACCCACACCAACCAACTTGAAACTTTTTTTCTTTTTTTTTTTACAAATTTCTGTGTTGCTTTTGTCAATTCTAACACATGTTGACCCGCCCCTGCCCCCTCCCCAGCCACCCTCTCCCCACCCACCCACCACCAGACACTCGAAACTAGAATTTTCTTCTTTTTTTTTTTTTTTACATATTTCTGTGTTGTTTTGATCAATTCTTACACATAGCTTCTTACACAAATATGTTGCTCTCCCCACCCCGCCTCTCCGCCATCCCCACTTTTACATATTTTTGTGTTGTTTTGGTGAATTATTACATAGCTTCTTACACATATATATTGCCCTAACCACCATTACTACCCCCACCACCCACCCCACCTTTCCCCACCCCCACCCCCACTCAAAACTTGATTTTTTTTATATATATTTCTCTGTAGCTTTGATCAGTTCTTACACATAGCTATGTTGCGCCCTCAACCCCACCCCACATTGTTTTAGCCTTATTTTCTGGTGGTATATACTAGCTATATAATTTATTATTCTCTGAAAAATCGAATAGTCGAGCTGCGCTGTTCTCCGACAGCTCTTGTTTAGAAATACTATAACTGAGAGTCAGCCCTATGGAATAAAAAGGCAAGAAACAGCAATGCACCCAAGCTCATAATACAGGTGCTCTCTTAACACATGTGGTCTCTAAACACATCTGTTCCCTTATCAGAGATGATCTCTTAATACAGTTGATCTCTTAACACAGGTGGTCTCATAACACAGGCAGTCTCTTAATACAGGCGATCTCTTAACACAGGTGATCTCTCAACACAGTTGGTCTTTCAACAGTTGGTCTCTTAGTACAGGTGACCTCTTAACACATGTGGTCCCTTAACACATGTGGTCTCTAAGTACAGATGGTCTCTTTAACACAGGTGGTCTCTCAACATATATGGTCTCTGAATACAGTTGATCTCTTAATACATGTGATCTCTTAACACAGATGGTCTCTTAACACATGTGGTCTCTTAACACATGTGATCTCTTAATATAGGTGGTCTTTTAACACAGATGGTCTCTTAACACATGTGGTCTCTTAACACAGGTGATCTCTTAACAGAGGTGTTCTCTTAGCACAGATGTTCTCTTAACACATGTGATCTCTTAACACATGTGGTCTCTTAACACATGTGGTCCCTTATCGCCTGTGGTATCTTAACACCGATGTTCTCTTAATACAGGTGATATCTTAACACATGTGATCTATTAACACATGTGGTCTCTTAACACAGTTGGTATCTCAATACAGGTGATCTCTTAACACATGTGATCTCTTAACATAGATGGTCTCTTAACACAGGTGATTTATTAATATGTTGTCTCTTAACACATGTGATCTCTTAACACATGTGGTCTCTTAACACAGTTGGTATCTTAAACAGGTGATCTCTTAATACAGGTGCTCTCTTAACACATGTGGTCTCTAAACACATCTGTACCCTTAACAGAGATGATCTCTTAATACAGTTGATCTCTTAACACAGGTGGTCTCGTAACACAGTCAGTCTCTTAATACAGGCGGTCTCTTAATACAGGTATCTCTTAATACAGGTGATCTCTCAACACAGTTGATCTTTCAACAGTTGGTCTCTTAATACAGGTGACCTCTTAACACATGTGGTACCTTAACACATGTGGTCTCTAAGTACAGATGGTCTCTTAACACAGGTGGTCTCTAAGTAAAGGTGGCCTCTTAACAAAGGTGGTCTCTCAACACAGATGGTCAACATGTAGTCTCTTAATACAGGTGATCCCTTAATACAGGTGATCTCTTAACACATGTGATCTCTTAACACATGTGGTCTCTTAACACAGTTGGCCTCCTAACACAGTTGGTCTCTTAATACAGGTGATCTCTTAACACATGTGGCCTCTTAATATATGTGGTCTCTTAATACAGACGATCTCTTAACACATGTGGTCTCTAAACACAGGTGGCTTAACACAGTTGGTCTCTTAATACAGGTGATCTATTAATACACATGATCTCCTAATACAGGTTAACACATGTGATCTCTTAACACAGTTGGTCTTTTAAGACAGTTGGTCTCTTAATACAGTTGATCTCTTAATACAGGTGATCTCTTAATACAGGTGATCTCTTAAAACATGTGGTCTTAAACACAGACGGTCTCTTAAACACAGTTGGGTGGGTCTCTTCATACAGGTGATCTCTTAATACAGGTGATCTCTTAAAACATGTGGTCTCTTAAACACAGATGGTCTCTTAAACACAGTTGGGTTGGTCTCTTCATACAGGTGATCTCTTAATACATATGATCTCTTAAAACAGGTGGATTTTAATTGAAAACAATACAATTTGGAATTGAATTGGTGTTCTTAACGCAGGTGGCTTTTAATAGAGGTAGTCTCTTAATGCAGGTGGCTTTTAATAGAGGTGGTCTCTTAAAGCAGGTGGTGTTTTAATAGAGGTGGTTTTATAATGCAGGAGGGCTTTTAATAGAGGTGGTTGGTCTCTTCAGCAGGTTTAGCTGTATTAAGTTAAGGAACTTTTTAAGATAAGTAATGCCTACTCTAGGCGATTAATTTGGAATGAAAGAGCGTATATAACATTGCATGTCAGTCAAATCTTGTTTGAAAGCAGTTCTGTTAAATGGATAAGTACAATTGTTTTCGTCTTTGTAAAATTGTTATTCAATCTTAATATACTGAACAAAAAGAGAAATGTCCGACTTTTTTGCTGGTATTTCCTTTGGCCAGTTTTTGGGGGCAATAATAAAACAATGTTTGATGTTTGTAAGCACACTTAATATCATATTAAACAGGTTTAAATTTGCCAAGCAAGAATCTTTTATGGATGATATGGAAATGTTAAAAGGAGGTAATTTGATGAATGTTGATAATCAAAAGTGTTCTGTTTTTTTGTGATTTTTGGTAAGGAACATAATTCTTTTATAGAGAATATTGTCTCGGACAAATTTTGGTAATATTCATGGATTTTTTTTTTTGTGGCCAAAATGCATGTTTTATAAAAAAGGTGACCAACTCCCTTGTGTACTGAACTTTTCAAAAACATCTTTATTTGGACTATTGTTGGCGATCGATCTAATTATTCTTAAAACATTATTATTTTTTTCTTCTTTTGCTGTCTAGACAAATCCCCGTGTGGTTGCCGGGGTAGAATACAACCACTGCAATCTCACAAACACACTTTCACATGCAGAGGGGTAGGAACCCCCATTCATATTCATTTCGTCATATTTTTAACATGCTCATTCAAGGTCTTTATCATGACACCACGTATGCAACCTTGGAAACGTTGTACTGTCTACTGTAGAATTTTCAGTTCTGCAGGTAAGAAGGTTCTAGGCCCATTCTCCATATTTTATCTTGATGTAAATAGAGAATGAGCCGGGCACGTTCATTCCTGTTAGGCGCCAATATAACCTTTTATGCGTTGTTGTGCCTAAACCCAATTCAGTTCAATTCTGTCTATACAATCAGCATCAACACCAGTGGAAGTTTCTTATTTTGTTCAGTATATGTTACTCTTGTTGTGTTGCTGTGAACCTGTATATATGTTTTGTTTAATATGTCGCTGTTTAAAGGGGAACTCGGGGAATATCAGTTTTACTGCCAGGGCTACCTAATTAAAATAGTCTTCAATTATAGTTTGGAATGAATAAAAGATTTTATTTTAATGAAATAATGGTTTACAGCTCATTTACACATTGTTTAGGTTATTATGTCGCCAGTAACATCCCATCTAGTCATGTCATGGTCTCTGTGGCCTGGATAGTAAAGACGCTTCCCGGTGTGGTTGCCAGGGTAGAATACAACCACTGCAAATCCCGCTAGAGGCAGAGGGGTAGGACTCCCCGTTCATGTTCATTTTGTCATTTTTTTATCATGCTCATTCAAGGTCTTCTTCATGACACCGCATATGCAAATGTGGAAACGTGGCTACATCGTAAATGGAGTGTCTACAATGGAATTTGCAGCAACTCTGCAGGTTAGAAGGTTCTAGGCCCATTCTCTGTTTTTATCTAGATGTAAACGGAGGATGAGCCTGGCATGTTCATCCCCGTTTGGCGCCATATAACCTTTCTTGTGTTGGTGCACCGTTAAACCCCAATTCAATTCAAGTAAAGACGCTTCGTCTAAAACTTTCTCGCCTCTCACCACTGCGGGTTCGAATTCCACTTGGACTTGTTAAGTGCGAAAGTGTCGATTCTTACAGATGGCGGGAGGTATACAATACTAGTTCTACCAAGGAAAAAGGCATGGTCTGCCTCTACCACAAAAAAAATTGACTGTCATATATGGTCTAACATGCTGAAAATGACGTAAAACACGATTCAAACAAACAATAAACAAAAATGCATATGACCTTAGCTGTTGGCGCGAATACAAAGTCCAATTAAGTCAATTAAATTAAATTTGAATTTCTATGAAAATAAGCTTCAGTGTGTGGACAGTACAATTCCTTCATGCTGCTTGCAATAAAATGTACACACACCACTACAAACTGAAGATTTGTATAATGAAACTAATTTCGATGGCCGCCATTTTAACAGAGTTATTTTCCCTTAAATTTGGAATTTCTTCGAAAATGGATTGTGTGCTCAACTCTTCCAAAGTTCATTTGTTCGACGTATATCGTAATGGGGATAAATCTGGGCTAAATCTCAATGACGTCATATTTTGTGTAAACCTCTCAAGACGATGTCCGAAATAATATACCTCTACATTGTATATACCGTGTAAGTAATGAACTGTTTGTCCGAATCATTGACCTTTTCAATCTATTTTTTAGAAATACTATAACTGAGAGTCAGCCCTATGGAATAAAAAGGCAAGAAACAGCAATGCACCCAAGCTCATTTTCAGAAATTCAGAAATTCAAAAGGGGACAAAACTCTGGAAAATGTTGTGCTGATTGCATTTCAACTTAACCCGTTTGGTGTCTACTCGGACTCAAGATGTGCAATTAAGAGGATTATACTTTTTGAACTGGCAGTGGCATTTTAGATATGAGCCGCGACACATGAAAACGTCCCTTCAGACGTTTAGAGTAACAATTTATGACTTCGGCCGGTACTCAATTAATTACTAATCAAATTTCACTTCCATGTTTTACCTAATTATTATATCATAGAGAATGTGTACGCCGTTGATTCCTTAATCACTGTTTATTATAAACTAAGTCAATGACATCAACGACATTTGAAGTGATGGCTGCCGGGAAGGTCGCACATGTTCTCATTGATGTTGAACCACAAACCGGACGGACAGGACTTGTGTACAACTTCGACAACTCCACATACATAGTATTTACTGCAGTCATCCGGGTCACCATAGACACCACATTGCTTGTCAACACAAAATACTGGAATACAAAGATGGATTTAGAACAGATCAAGGCAATGTTTACAGTTTATGTTTATTGGAATGTATTGGCCACAACTTTCACCACACTGCTTGTCAACACAAAATACTGGAATACAAAGGTACTTATTAGAGATGGATTTAGAACAGATCAAGCCAATGTTTACAGTTTATTGGAATGTATTGGCCAAGTCTTCCACCATAGATACCACATGGTTTGTCAACACAAAATACTGGAATACAAAGGTACTTATTAAAGATGGATTTAGAACAATACAAAGCAATGTTTACAGTTTATGTTTATTGAAATGTATTGGCCACAACTGTCACCATAGACACCGCATTGCTTGTCAACACAAAATACTGGAAAACAAAGGTACTTATTAAAGATGGATTCAGAACAGATCAAGGCAATGTTTACAGTTTATGTTTATTGGTATGTATTGGCCAAGTCTTCCACCATAGGTACCACATGGTTTGTCAACACAAAATACTGAAATACAAAGGTACGTACTTATTAAAGATGGATTTAGAACAGATCAAGGCAATGTTTACAGTTTATGTTTATTGGAATGTATTGGCCAAGTCTTCCACCATAGGTACCACATGGTTTGTCAACACAAAATACTGGAATACAAAGGTACTTATTAAAGATGGATTTAGAACAATACAAGGCAATGTTTACAGTTTATGTTTATTGGAATGTATTGGCAAAGTCTTTCACCATAGACACCACATGGTTTGTCAAAACAAAATATTGGAATACAAAGGTACTTATTAAAGATGGATTTAGAACAATATTAGGCAATGTTTTAGTTTATGTTTATTGGAATGTATTGGCCACAACTTTCACCATAGACACCACAAGGTTTGTCAACACAAAATATTGGAATACAAAGGTACTTCTTAAAGATGGATTTAGAACAATATAAGGCAATGTTTACAGTTTATGTTTATTGGAATGTATTGGCCACAGCTTTCACCATAGACACCACATGACACATTAACATAACGACATACACTCGCATAACGACATAAAATCACACATTCACATAACGACATGCAATCAAATAACGACATACACTCACATAACAACATATACTCACAGAACGACATATGACCACATAAAGACAACGATATACTCTCACATAACGACATACACTCACATAACGACACATAACGACATACACTCACATAACGACATACAATCACACATTCACATAACGACATACACTCACATAACAACATATACTCACAGAACAACATGTGACCACATAAAGACAACGATATACTCTCACATAACGACACATAATTTCACATAACGACATACACTCATATAACGAAACAAACATTCACATAATGGCATACATTCACATAGCGACATACACTTACATAACGACATACACTCACATAACGAAACAAACATTCATATAATGGCATACATAACGACATACACTCACAATATGTATTATTGTCCATAAGAGTCGCCCACGATGGATGGTGTTTCATACGTGCCAAACAATATAGTATTGCATACGTGCCGCTTAAATATCACTGTATCTCTTCTGTATCTCTTCTAAGTATACCTAACAAACTTATATTTAAAATTATATTTCATTAATAACATTTGAAAAGTTAGATTTTACACTGTTTTACTTACCTTTCTCACTGTCAGTTTGGGATACTTCTGTTATACTGTAAGCATCTACTTCACCATTTGTTACTTCATTTAAACCAGAATCTTAAAAGAAAGGTTAGTGTAATACTTTCATAATATCACTTAATTCTCATTTGTAATCTTATTCTCCTTTGTCTACAAGACTTCTATATCTACATCTATACGATACGTCTTTTCAGTCACACTTGACTATCACATGACGGTGATGCACGCAAGAACATAATGAATGGAGTAATAGGATAGATAGAAAGTAGTACGTAGTAAAGGTAGACATATAGAACATGTTTGTCAAGGTACATGCTCGTCCCTTCATACATAGACCTCTCCGACTACCATGGCAGCAGAGATGGACTTGACGAAATCATTGCAAGAGCATAAACTTATAAATGTCTAAATATAAAAGGGGCACATGACGGTCTTTAAGAAAATATCGAGTGTTAAAGATGAGATATTCGTTCAATGTCAGCTTATGGGCTTTAGGGATTTACTGGCCAAAGGCCAGCAGAGTTTATGGGATGGCGAGTTGTCCGTCCGTCATTTTACTTTTGCCTCGTTAATATGAAGGCCAAACAAAATAATAATGATAATAAAAATCGGATGATAAACAAAGAAAATATGATAATTTTGAGGTTCTTTTATAGTGGATAAGTAAGCCGCTATTTTGAGAACTATGACATCAAAGTTCTACATTACCATATTGTTATATTCATGTATATAATGCTATATAAGTGTACATGTTTATTGATTTAGCTGTCAGATTGTTTTCTTTTAATAGCACATATATAGATGGCTGGGTTATGTACTATTAACTTTTAGGCCAGACTATTTTGATTGACAACCAGTGTTTATATAATATTCTAGTAATTCCTAAGTTATTGTTTATATAATACATCATATGACTCATTCAAGGTTATTGGAATACTCTAATGCTTCTATGATCTTCTATGAGGCATCACATGACCGTTAAGGTTATTTAAAAATAACGTTTATCTTACTGGAATATTTTAAATGTTCCATGACATTCTATGACGGTATAAATACATTCTTTTGGTGGTTATTGTTTGGTTTCAGTATTCTATTTTTTTTCAGTATTTAGTATTTTAATTGAGTATACATTCAGTATAAAGTGAAATTATTGGATGCTATGAATTAAAAATATATTGTGAGAGGATAAAACATTACTGTGCTCATCATTTATAAAAGTGACATTGGATTAATTGGATTATATGGACTATTGTGAATTAATAAATCAGGAAAGTTGGATTGAATATATTTTAAAAATTATTTGTTGCTGGTTTTACTTCCTTTTTGTTACCCTTTACCCGTAACAATATATATAATATTTATAACTATATTAATTAAATGTTTTATAGCAAACTATCATATTAACTTTATGAAAAATAAGTATAAGAAGTGTAATAATGCATTTTATGGCCAACTTTTATTTTCTACCTTAACCGGAAATAACACAAAGACAATACGTAGGCTGGCGTCAATAACAATGATATGGTGAAGTTCATACTAATTGAACATTTCAAAATGTATAATACCCAATACTCAACAAGTACATATAGCTTCTATCATAGTAAAGTAACTATATGTTGTAGAACAAAAGCATTCCAAAAGTTGTTCTTGAACTTAATGTAAATACATTCTCATATCTCAGAGGGACAACTGTCCCCAGTGGGGTACCGTTATGTGTCCCCAGTGGGTACCGTTATGTGTCCCCAGTAGGGTACAGTTATGTGTCCCCAGTGGGTACCGTTGTGAAACTCTGGCAAGCGAGAATGTGTAAATCGTGATGCTTACCAATTTTGCAAACATTGTTATCTTCAATGTAGCCGCTCTTGCAGTCACAGTAAGCTTCTGTAGAATATTTACTCTTGCTTGGTACACACTCCATCGTGGAATCGGAACACACTCTCTGAGGAAGGCAATTAGCAAACAGCGATCCATCTAAAACAAAGTGACAGGCTAATACAGTATGATATGACAATACTGCTGTCGTCATCTTAACTGGATACCAAAGACTTTATAAACATGGTACAAATTACTCCCTTACTTGACGCTCAGCACATAAAGGGTTGCGCTAGGACAGTTCGGCGAGGTGCCAGTATAATGTGCCAGTATAATGTGATGGGATGCCATACGTCTACGTCATGGTATTCCAGTTTGGCAGCACTATAAAGCTGAGCATAGAGGTCACTGCTACAAGTAGACACATTCGTGATTTGACTGAACGATTGTGTAAAACTGCGTTAAACCTCATACATACATTTTGACATGGTACAAGAAAAAAATAAGTAACCATGTGTTGAGAAGTTTCGAAGACATGACGACTTGAGACTGCCTAAGACGTAGTGAGACACACGTTCAGATAACATGTATCAGCGTTTGTTTTTACAGTAATGTATAACACATGTACATGTATTTGTATTATAATTTCTTTGACAGTCGTGGTCTTTGACAGTCTTGGGGAATTTCAACACGTGTTGATGTGTGTCAATACATTTTCTTGTGTCTCAAATAGTCTGGACGTATCGGTTAGTCATACAACGTATTGGTTAGTCTTAAAAAGTATTGGTGTGTCTTAAAACGTATTGGTTAGTCTTAAAACGCATTGGTGTGTCTTAAAACGTATTGGCGTGTCTCAAAACGTATGGCCTAGTCTTAAAACGTATAGGCGTGTCTCAAAACGTATTGGTTAGTCTTACAACGTACTGGCGTTTCTCAAAACATATTGGTTAGTCTTAAGACGTATTGGTTGCCTCAAAAGGTATTGGTTATTCTTGCATACCGGACAAGGATATCCGTCATTTTACCGGGGCTAGATATTTCCATCTCACCCTAGGGTCGAGATAAAATTCACGCGCGCCAACATCCGGTATGCAGGAAAACATGCAAAACGTTAGTAGCTGGTGGCGTCAACGCACAACATGTCTCTGATATGCAAGAAAAAGAATCTATCACGGGTATTCGGTTCAAATAGGGAATTCTAACCCTCGGTATAAGTGTTTTAATCGGAACCTCGGCAGAGCCTCGGTTCCGATAAAAACACTTATACCTCGGGTTGGAATTCCCTATCTTCACCGGATACCCATGAAAGATTCTTATAGTCTTAAACGTATTGGTTTGTGTCAAAACGTATTGGTTAGTCTCAAAACGTATTGATTTGTCTTAAAACGTATTGGCGTGTCTCAAAACTTACTGGTGTGTTTTAATACATATATTGGTTAATCTTAACATGTATTGGTTTGTCTCAAAAAGTACTGGTGTGTCTCAAAACTTCTTGGTTAGTCTTAAAACGTATTTGTGTGTCTCAAAACGTATTGGTGTGTCTTAAAAGTATTGGTTAGTCTTAAAAAGTATTGGTGTGTCTCAATCGTATTGGTGTGTCTCAAAACTTATTGGTTAGTCTCAAAACGTATTGGTTAGTATTAAAACGTATTAGGGTGTCTCAAAACGTATTGGTGTGTCTAAAACGTACTGGTGTGTCTTGAAACTTATTGGTTAGTCTTAAAACGTATTGGTGTGTCTTAAAACGTATTGGTAAGTCTTAAAACGCATTGTTTAGTCTGAAAACGTATTGTCGTTTCTCAGAACTATTGTTTTAAAACGTATTGGTTAGTCTTAAAACGCATTGTTTAGTCTCAAAACGTATTGTCGTTTCTCAAAACATATTGGTGTGTCTCAAAATGTATTGGTTAGTCTTAAAACGTATTGATGTGTCTCAAAACATATTGGTGTATCTTAAAACGTATTCGTGTTTCTCAAAACATATTGGTTAAATCTCAAAACGTATCAGGGTGTCTCAAAACTTATTGGTTAGTCTCAAAGCGTATTGGTTAGTCTTAAAACGTATTGGTGTGTCTCAAAACGTATCGATGTGTCTCAAAACGTATTGGTTTGTCTTAAATAGCAACATTGTTAAACTGTATTCATAAACAAACTTTTGAAATGTATATAATTATGAATTGAACTGTTGTCTGACGGCACATCAACACTTTATTCATTGTTGAGAGCCGCGTCCAGAGAAAGAGAGATGGGAAAGGGTCGGGGTTATACGGGGTTATGGGAGAAGGGTCGGGGTTATACGGGGCAACTCTACTTTCACTGTTGAATAGATCCATCTGGTGGTTCGTTTACATGGACAGCGTGGTTAACGTTCATATTTGACGAAAGACGAACAATTTGAACCAATTAGAGAATAGTTTGCTTAAAATCGCGGAACAATTAATAAAAGTATACCTTGTTTGCATTCCCCGTATACATTGGAGAAACCGGAAGTACATTTACACGTGTTCTGTTTGGGCAGGTTGTTTGTTTCCATCACGCACTCCGTGTTAGCATCGACACACGAGATATTTTTAAAACAAGGTGTTTCTAAAGAGCCATCTGCAAATTGATAATTTTCTTTCATAATACATGTATTGCATAATTAAGTAAAAGTTATTTTGTAACAAGAAGAACTCTTTTCATAACGCTTAATTGGAGTTAAGTAATGCATGTCCAAATAAATTCGAAAATAAAGACACAGGTACAACAAGGGTGTATTAATCACAATTCCTTTACCCGTAGATTACTGTTGTCAAAATGTTCAGTGTTTCTTATTCCTTTACCCGTAGATTACTGTTGTCAAATGTTCAGTGTTTCTTATTCCTTTACCCGTAGATTACTGTTGTCAAATGTTCAGTGTTTCTTATTCCTTTACCCGTAGATTACTGTTGTCAAATGTTCAGAGTTTCTTATTCCTTTACTCGTTGATAACTGTTGTCAAATGTTCAGTGCTTCTTATTCCTTTACTCGTAGATTACTGTTGTCAAATGTTCAGTGTTTCTTATTCATTTACTCGTAGATTACGGGTCACTATCACTTCTCGGCCTTATGGCTAGTATCACTATATATTTTATTCACAAATGTTTTACAGTTTACATGGCTTATTATACAGACGTTTAAAGATGTTGCAAACATGTGAAAAGGATTAATATATTTGAATTGAATTGAATGTTGTTTAACGGCCCAGAGAGAGAGGGGAAGGATACATAGGAATCCGGGAAATAAAAAACCGGCACTGTATCGTTAAGTATCGTTAAGTACATACGTTCTTACGCCCGAAACATATAATAAGACTATAGCAGGATGCTATATTATATAAGCTTGTATACATCTGTTTCCTTAACATAATGATATGAATACATGACGATTGAAACAATAAATGGGATATTTTTGGAGTTTAAATATTGGTTTAATACCCTTATACATGTACATACATTGATAATTCGTTCTGTTAACGAACACTGGATATGAAGTGGTTCGCAGAGAGAGAGAGAGAGAGAGAGAGAGAGAGAGAGTGAGAGAGAGAGAGAGCCATACTTGAGTTGTGTAAGATCAACAAAAATACCTTGAAGTCTTTCATTTACTAAACTTGTAATAGGAAATCGTCTTGGTGAACTGTGACAAAAACCATTGAAGTCGTCCCGATCTATATACCAGACCACAGCACCTCCGAATCCTTGCTGCTTTAACCAATTTATCTGTGGAACATTAGACTGATTTAATTTATATAGTATACACTATAATATTTAATCTTAACATGGCACACATAAAGAGGGATTTACTTGGCAGACGACAGTATACGTAGATTAATTCGTTTTATAAGTGGTACGAAGCAAATGTGATGAGAGAGAGAGAGAGAGAGAGCGTCTGTCTATACTTAGGACCACCAGGTTAATGTCCCAATCCGAATGACGAGGCTAGGGGAAGTTTCTGACCTATGAACACACCGAAGTAACCCAGTGTTTATCAGCGAGGCTTTAACCCATTATCTTAGAATTCAGAGTCAAACATGCTAAATGCTGGACCACAGCGGCTCGGTAAGTTTTACAAAGGATGCTCTCGAGCGTCCGCATACTTTTGAGACACAAAAGATGATTCAACAACAAATGGGATTACGCTGTTCCCACCTTACCTTAATTGTTACGCTTAAGGAATCTTCAAAACTGATCAGGTCGTCATCGCTAACAAAAGAAGGAACTAGATTTTCCTCGTCAAAATAAACTTTCCCGTCTGTTGTCTCGATCACTGAACAAACCTGGAATAAAATATACTGTTCTTCTTTGCAATGCTCATACATGCTGTTGTTACTACTTACAAGGACAGAGGTGGCTTCGAGGAATCTAGAATTGGGAGAAAGACATGTATCTTATATGTATATATATGGTCATTGCATTGCTTTAATTCAGGCCGGAATATCAACATATTTAACTTGTAATGGTACATGTACGTGAGTTTTAATTTTCTGTTTTCAATGCAATGCTCTCGTGAAATGTGATAAGGAATATTGCATGACATTTATTTATTTTATTTTTTTCTTCCTGTTGGTTTCCTTTCTTATATGAAACTGGCGATTTTTGGCATGGCTTTTTTTTATTAGACAAAATATGTCAAAAATAATATTACCTCGTAGTACGATAATAAGTTCGTCTGCATTGCTTCCGGTGTGGCGTCCATCTTAGCGTCCCCATAATCGTTCATCGTCACACCAGCCTTTCTTGATCCTCGTTTGGAAAAACGTTTACCAATTAAGGAGATCCCTATGTTCACTTTAGCTTTCAAAACTCCTAAACTGTTCCAATATTCAGCAACGGATACCTAGAGAAAGCGAAAGTAGTTGGAGTATGAATACGTACTTGTGCATTATTACCAACAGTAACTTATTAACATAATATAGAACTATCTGTAAATCAGAAATAAATCAACTAAGCATCTTTTAGGTTTATGGATGGTATTTATATTAATTATGAAGCACATGTTTGATGTTTTTTTCAGTTTTGAGTACTTCTAAGTTATTTTGGTGTATTGGAATATTCATTCTTTGGGGGTTTTGGAGGCTATAAATAGAAAAATGCGAAACTATCAAAAACTTCCAAAACGTAGGTATAATGGTTGATTTTGACTCACGGAGAGATCAGCATGGAATAACTTTTTAAAACGCCGGAGAAGTTATGTACAATTTAGCATTTCCTGATATGCAAGAGCATTACGAGTGCAGATGTTTAGGAATTTTTTATTTTTTATTTATTGACATTTGAAATATTGCTAAAAATGCTTTTTTAGCATGTTTTGAGGGGTGTTTGAGGGATGGGGTAATCTTAAAGAAGTGGGACTAAATTTGAACAGAAAATGCTTTTTGATACTTTTATTTGGTATGGGTAATTTTACTGTCTTCTAAGAAATGTATGACACAATGATGATGTGATTTGTTTTTGCTCAAGGATTCAGGCTAAGGGCTTGTCATGGGTTTGATGATTGAGAAATGTACAATAAACTATGGAGTGCCCCCATTGGTAATACAGCGCTTGGAATATCTGGAAGATACTATTGACTCGGCAAGAGAACTATTCATCCGAAAGAGAACTATTGACTCTCAAGTCTGGTTTAAATTGGATTGGACACGTTTGAACACGTTTTCAAGTCAGTAGCTTTCATGTGACTGCTTTTCAGCCAATAAAAACTACGTATATAAAATGGTATACATAATAATGACTATTACTCTTTCTTGTAAATTCGAAGTAATGTTTTATTGATATTTATCAACATAAAGCATGTCCAAAGTTATCAATAGTTTTATTGTACTATTTAAAAAAAAGAGAAAAGGTAATAGTTTGTGCTGAAAAATACCATGATAATATTAGAGGTCATATACCTATTGAATGAACCTCACAAAGCTAGCCCTGTATATATACAACTCTTCGACAGTCGAACTACGCACTTGTGAAAATACAGTTTTCTCATATCTGTGTGAAAATATATACTTTTCATTGTGTACTTACAGTGTCGTGTATGTGTCTGAGAGTATTTGAACTGCGAAAACGTAAACTACTTGTTTCTTGGGTACCAATCTGCTGATTGTGATGCTCCACCATCAAAAGATTCAAGAAGTCGACTGTTCTAAAATACAGAATAATTTAAAACACGTTTTAAAATTATCTGAAATTCGTCAAATTGGTAAACATATATGAATTGACACGTGTTCAGTTAACACTTGCGGTTTGCATTACGAAATCAAGTGAAAATGAAATTAAGTGACTGGTCTATTTTTATATATCAACTGTTGTGAGTATTATTAGTGTAAGAATCTGTACAAGTGCAAATACAAAGAGCGCGATCAGCTGATATATCACCTTCGGCGAGCCACATTATTGCCTGTCGGTCGGTCGGTCGGCCGGCCGGTAGGTTAGGACTGCCAATCGAGTCGGGTCTGTGGTCAGTCATCATTTGGGTATGAAACCACCAATTATTTTCCCCATAGACACCAATGTTAAAGTGTCAAATATTAATTTTTTGCTGCAACTTCAACATAAGTATGGATAATACAGCAGTGTAATTTTGACATAGAAAGCTAATTTTCCACTTGAAAAATCACCAGAAAAGGTGGGGTCACAAGACATGTAATAAAGTTCTGATTTGTTTATTAAATAAGTCATCAATACAGCTGTTTTCATTGATAGTTGCTCACAAAGTGTATGCGTAGATTCGAAATTTCGAAAATGTTCATCAGTAATCCAGTAAAACCTATTAATACGCTCTTTATACATACAATAACAAACTCGAATAGAAATGGGCATTTTTCCCTACTTATAATACCCATTTACATACAATTGGTGGGGGTAAACCTTTATCAGTCGTATTTAATGGAGTTAGTGATTAGACCATTAATTAGTTTGACGTTGTACATACTCAGCTATGTCGTGGATGACAGCAAGGCTGGCGTTCGTGTTATTTTCTAAACGGGTGGTAAAAGATAGAATAAGTCGTTCTCTATGATCTTGCATGTCCTCATCTTGAAAACCTCTTTTTATCTCCTGCAAAACAATAAAAACTTGTCACTATGAACGCCCTCATACAAATACTGGATTATATCTTCACGGCCTGTAAATGTAATCAAGGGCAATATTTTATTCCATAGAAAGACTAAAGCTCTCTTCCCTATATATCAGTTAATACCCCTCGCTATGTACAAAAATGAATGGATTGCGAATGAGCCATTAACAACACCTAGTTCTTAATTACTTTAATACCAGAAGTGTTACACGTAACACTCGTGTCTGCTTCCTTGTGCTTATGTCAGCAAAGACAATCTAGCTGATGTATAAAGCTTGAAGAACGGAGGAAAAATTCTTTATGAATTATGGAGCGGAAACAAGTTTTAAACTGTTAAAATGTTATGAAAAGGACGAAGAACTATATAAAGTTTCACGACAATAGGTCAATAGTTGCCAAGTTATGAGCTAGGTTAGGTTGCATGTTAAAGTTTTATGAAATGGGGCAAAACTCTGCCGAAATGGATTTTTTTAGTTATTGCACATGTCAATGACATTTCATAATTGATAAGGAAGAACTGTATACCGTTTCATGGCCATATATCTTTATTTTGCTAAGTTATTAGCAAGATAAGGGTTCAGGGTAAAGTTTTATGAAAAACAGGCATAACTCTGCTGAAATGAATTTCAGAGTTATTGGACATGTCAATGGCATAGAATAATTGATAAGGAAGACAACTGTATAAAGTATCAAAATGATCATAGGTAAATTATTACCAAGTTAAGTAGCTGGTTAAATGTTTAAGAAAAGGAGCATAACTCTCCTAAAACGAGTCTAAGTTATTGGATAGTTACTCTAAATATGTAACCGATCAACAAACCTTAACGGAATGGCGATGACCAATCGACGAAACGATCATAAGTGTTTGTCAACGCGATATCCAAGATGGTCACCATTACTAAATACAGGAACTCACTCCACGAATAAAAGCGATTTATAATTGTACCTACCTGTACTATTACAGCCATGCTTTCTATTTCAGTCTTAGTGTAGATCAATTCACCTGATCCCCGAAACATCTTCGCAGCTACATCGATTCCGTCGAACTTCTGCGCACGCAGGAAACGTATAACTGCTTGAACAAACTGTTTACGGGCTGCGTCATCAATCGTATATGAGGAGATGGTACAGATGTGCTCAGTGCTCCCAAGTGAGTATAGTGTCTTTAGATTAGGGTTATTGTCTTTAAGTTCATTGAAGATTGCATACCTTAAACACGAAACAAGCACTTGTGTTTCAGAGAGTTGAACATTGAGAAAACAGCGGCATAATGAATATCGAAAATTACAAGTAAGTGCAGTTCCACAACATGTTAAAAATGAAATACAACGTTATATCTGTCATTCAATAAGAACGAGTTTTTAGCTGTTCAGATATTGTTTTAGTTAACAATATTGAAGTTTTAAATTTTGTGACCGTATGTATGTCGTTTAATGTTCGCATATTTGTCTTAAATGGGGACGCAGGGCAAAGCCTACGACCGTTAAACAACTGCTTCACTGTCGCAAAAGTAAAAAAGGTAATGCTTGCATTTCAAACGTATTTCATTGTCTTTGACTGACGAGCGCATTTATTGAAAAAAACTAAATGACGACACGTTTGTTTGACGTTTTAACGCCACATGTCTTCACATGCTATACTGGTCATACATTGTTCAACGTCAGCTAATCGGAATTCAGGATTGTTGCCTAGTGCCAATCTCTACGAGGAGTTGTCGTTCCTCGCAGCCTCTGTCAAAGACAGTCTCAGCAAATAACAAGTATCTTGTAAAACGATAAAAATAACATATCACTTCATGGCACATTTTCTTCTGGTTAACTCCTATTTATATTGCGGTAGCGTGAAGTTAATACTTCTGCATGCTTCTGCATGTGACACCACCATTGCGTTTCTCATAGCGTTACACTATATATAGTTTTTGTTCTTACAATGACTTGGCCGTACAGTGCGATTATTTACCACGCAGTCAGCACCCCACGTGTCAATGGTGGTGTCAGATATGTTCTGTTGACCATTTTGATATTTCACAATGGCCATGTAACAAATTATCGTCTCTGAGATCGTAGAATATTTTCGGAGAAATTGTCAGAGGTGAACGAAAATAAACCCTGGTAGGAATTGGGCAAGTGCGTTGAAATATGTATACGTTGCAGATGTTGAAAGATATGCGATTCTTTTTCTATAAAAGAATAATTTTTAATTTATATTGATGTATTTTGCGAGTATTATAACTTACATATGCTCACTCGTGGCAGCTACATTGTCGAAGAAGGCAAGAGTTACGTCCCCTTTGTCTTTCTCAAGCAGATGTCCAGATGCGAAAACAAGATGAGAACATAAACTGGGATCGATGTCGGCTGGCGTAAGCATTTCTCTGTCGGGTCTGTTGGCTGCTGTTTTATCATAATAGCATATACGGCGGTAGCCATTGGTACCTGCAAATGTAAAGAAAGCACCTAAATATGTAAAACAAACAAATTCAGAGAATTATGGTCCACCGTCTGCTAGGAACCGCCAATTTAAAACCTCTACACAAATCGTCATTTTTGTTTTAAACAAAAAGTGCTATAACTCCAGCATCATAGGTGCGATCCGGCTGCTGTGTATTTTAGGGTGCCTAGACGTCGAATATGAATCGAGATATTGTTTCATTACTTTTTATATGTTTTCATACCTGATATGATTGAATAGAATGAAAACAGACTCTCCTGGATCTGTTTACAATCTTGCCGTAGCAATTCGCTAAACTTCGCAAAGCCAAAAATTCATTTTGACCTCCCATGTTTACATTTAATTTTATTGCGGACAGCTGAAAGCCAAAATGGCGACGGCGGAACATTCCATTTTTTCTAGGGTAGGATGACTTAAAAAAAAATCAGTTGACCAATAGTGGTGTAAATAACAAAATTTAAACGCGGTAAACTATTTACCTGCCTTTTATTTCCTAGAAATAATGTTTTTATTCCAAAATGAAAGTAAATATATGACCGATTGCTGGAGGTGCTGAACATTAAACAACAACACCACCCTGCATAGCCTTCGTTTTACTTGGTACATCAGAACCCTAGAAACAGACGAAAATTAACGCCGCCATGTCGTCAAACTCAAATCTAGGTTTTGTGGAGCATAACGGATGGCTATGGCAAAATTGTATAAACAGATTCAGGAGCGTCTATTTTCATTATAAACATATCAGGTATGTATAGTTAAACCTTGATCAATAGGTAAGTGTAGTTATACACTTGATCAATAGGTAAGTGTATAATTAGTTATACACTTGATCAATAGGTAAATGTATAATTATACACTTGATCAATAGGTAAATGTATAGTCATACACTTGATAAATAGCTGTAGTAATACATTTTATCAATAGGTAAGTGTATAGTTAGTTATACACTTGATCAATAGGTAAGTGTATAGTTATACACTTGATCAATAGGTAAGTGTATAGTTAGTTATACACTTGATCAATAGGTACATGTATAGTCATACACGTGATCAATAGGCAAGTGTAGTTATGCACTTGATCAATAGGTAAATGTATAGTTATACACTTGATCAATAGGTACGTGAATAGTTACACACTTGATCAATAGGTAAGTGTATAGTTATACACTTGATCAATAGGTTAGTGTATAGTTATACATTTTATCAATAGGTAAGTGTATAGTTAGTTATACACTTGATCAATAGGTAAGTGTATAGTTATACACTTGATCAATAGGTAAGTGTACAGTTATACACTTGATCAATAGGTAAGTGTATTTATACACTTTATCAATAGGTAAGTGTATAGTTATACACTTGATCAATAGGTAAGTGTATAGTTATACACTTGATCAATAGGTAAGTGTATTTATACACTTGATCAATAGGTAAGTGTATAGTTATACACTTGATCAATAGGTATGTGTATAGTTATACACTATATTGTAAACGTATTTTATGAATTAAACGTTCTACCCAAAATGATTTTAGGTGTACGGTGTCCTGGGTAGATTTAGTATGACAAGCATTACATATTATAGAATAATCAAGTATTGGTTTAAAATTGTACAAAGGAATGATACTAAGTATTGTAAATGTGTATATAACATGTTAATGCGTGATAGTGAACAATACCCATATAAAGTGTCATGGGTTACTCTCGTCCATAAGCTGTTGTCCTCCATGGGTTTTCATTATGTATGGCTCGCTCAGGGTGTCGGAAATGTTGAAACTTCCCTTTATACCTTTAAGCAACGCCTTTATGATAATGATTTTCAGCTTTGACATGAACGTGTAGAAAATTCATCCAGAGCGTTATTTTTCAGAGAAATAGTATCTTTTAACTACCAGTTCTTTCTTCAATGTGTAAATATTCCAAAATTTAGAATTGCAATGACTAGGTTAATTGTTTCATCGCATAGTCTAAAAATTGAATCAGGTACATAGTCTTCCCCGTGATGAAAGAAAATGTATTACGTGTAATACGCTTGAAGATGAGTATCATTTTATTTTAGGATGTTCTTTATTTAAAGACATACGTAAAATACACATAAAAAGGTATTTCTGGACAAGACCAAGTATGTTTAAGCTAAAACAGCTATTTAGTAGCGAAAATGAAAATGTCATCAGAAATTTAAGTATGTATATCTTCAAATGTTTTGAAGTAAAGAAACAGATTATTTGACCATATAATGAAAATCTTCTTAATCCATATTTGACATCCAATTGATGTAACTTTGTTTTATTGACCATATAAGTCGTATATAATTGTAAATATGTAGGTAATTACATTTCCAACTTTAAAGTGTTATAACTACAGTTGTTTTTATTTTAAACTTATTTTGAATGGTGTCATTAGTTTGCAAATATAGCTAACATAAATACTATGTACAGCCGTTAATTACCCAGGTGGCGGTGCCGTACGGATGCAGTGAGCGCGTTAGGTATGGACAGACCAAATCACCAATCCTGCTGCATTTGTGGGGCACTACCACCTTGGGATTGTTATATTAATTCTGTTCGAAATGTTTTGCAATACGTTGTAACACCTTCTCCGTTATTTCTATAAATTAGGAATACAAATAATATAATATTATGTTTATAGCAGAAAAATGTTCATGTAAATACTTAGAACTGTAAATATGTTTATGGCTATGTCATATGTTCTATGCATATATGCATTTGTAGTATCTCACGGGCCTATGGCCTATTGATTTATGAATAAAATCTTCTTCTATATATAATGGACAATCACGTGAATTTTTATTTCCTTTGTTGTTTATTTTTCATTCAAGAAACTTATGGCCAGTTTATACGCATAGTTAATTGTGCATCAATTTAAATATGACTATATTGATAAACAATGGAATGTTCCATTTAGTTATGTATTTTGACTGTAAATTTACTCATATCTTGTTCATTTGTTTAATACGTTATTTACTTTTTTCTTTTTTTTCCAGCAGTTAAATCACTGTAGGGATCCGTACACCGGATCTTGGTCAAGACCCCGTTCACTAGTACGGAGTTTTGGTCAGCCATGTTGTAGAAAACGTGCGGATAACAACAGCAAAGGTAGGTTAACCACGTTTTTCTCCTATTTCTGTTCATTTATATGAATGATCAGTATTGCTATATGTTGCGGAAACATTTCCCCGTTCAAATAATACCGTACATTGTTGACATATTACTTTAAATGCTACAATTCGGATCAAAGAAAAACAATTGCCGATGCTGAAATTCGCCCAAAATACACTTCAGCAATAAATATCTCATTAATTTTGAAGTTAATGAAAATTTTGAATTGGCAGATTTATTTGTTTTTCCAATATACGTGCATGTTCAAAATTTCAGCATCATTCATCCGAAATTGGCCGAGATATGAATCGAACAAAACGTGCCCAGCGTAACTAATTCATATAAAAAAATGCTGATTTGTGTACGGAGTCTTGTCCATGTACTGTACGGGGTTTTGCAATGCAAAGATTGTTTTTGTTGCTCTGCACTGATGTTATTTACTTATATTGTAGTAATTCGTAGACATTATTTAGGGGGTAGGTATATAATCCGGACTGATAAGCGCGGACTAGCGGACTGCGGACCAGTATGGTATAACATGCGGACTGGTATTTTGCGGACCATGTAAATAGATGGGACAAATAATACAAATATTCTAATTCTGGTCAGCAAATATTAAAGTTAGACGTTCTTAAAACAAAATAAGTATGTGATGTATGGTAATGGTCATTTGATAATAGATTTGCAGGAAAATATTTCGTCAACTGAAAACTATTTTTTTCCACTTGAAAAATCACCAGAAAAAGTGGGGTCACAACTTGAGACATGTAAGAAAGTTCTTGTTCGTTTACTAAACAGGTCAAGGGTACAGCTTTTTTATTGATCGACTGTTTTCATTGCTCACAAAGTGTAAGCATAGCGTCGAAATTTCGAAAATATTCATCAGTGATCCAGTTAAACCTATTAATACGCTTCTTATACATATAATCACAAAATCGAATAGAAATGGATAGTTTTCACCTACTTATAATGCCCATTTCCATCGCAAAAGGAGGGATTACTTTTGAGAAATCGTGATCCTTTTGACATTAAATTGGTTGTCTATAACGATGTGATTTTATCAAAAGCTTTTCCCCATGATTACATTTCAATATGGTCATGATGAATACACCTACTGAGAACCTTGTGTTATATGTGATATTTCATAAAAAAGAAAAATATATGAGTGGATGCTTCTACCTATTAAAAAAAAAGTCACGCGTTGATTTTGATTGATTACTGATAATATCACACACCTGTATTTAAAATGAAAATAATATTTGTGTCACCATGATGTTGAACTTTTTTGAAAGTATTAGTTGAATTTTAATTAGATAAACTGATAGGTGCTTTATCATCAATTCTAATACATCCGCACTATTTGAGTACTTAGTATTGAACATAGAATTTTACTTCAAAAGGCAAAATTTATGTATAGGGTATTTCAAAATGCCACTCCGTCTTACATTCAAAACATGTTTCAGTACAATAATAATAATCACAGAAACTTAAGGTCATCAAACCATTTAAATGTTTTAATACCGAAACCAAATAAAGAATTATTTAAAGGAAGCATGTCTTACTCTGGGGCTAAAGTATGGAATAGTATCCCAGATTATATTAGACTCTGTCCTACAATAAACAGTTTTACTTCTAATTTTATCAAGTGGATAAAGTCGGGATAATTTTCATACTCGTACTTCTAATTTTAAATAAAGTTTAAAAGATTAATCATTTTAACTATAAAAAAATGAAAAAATTGGTGTTTAAATAATTTCAAAACCACTGCCTCTGTTTGATCTCTAATGCTAAATGTTCTATATTTGAATGTGTCGTGTATTGCTATTTTATATCTTAATTACAGGGAAAATGCTTTAACTTTTACCATCATTGAACTGATATATTCTGATTTCTATTATTATATGATATTATTTTGTTAAATCACTGATTATATTGTTAATGTGTTTGTATGTATGTATAAATATGTGTTTTATTCAGAGGGCCCCAAGGAAGATTAGCTAATGTTAATTGGGTCACCCTCTTAAAATAAAGACTTTCATTCATTCATTCATTCATTCTATATAACCTAGTTTAAAATATCTCGTTATATTCAACGAATCACACCCGTAATTTCTACATGAAAATCCTGTTTTTCACATTCCACATTCATATGTTGTATATGCAGTGTGTTTGTAAGACGACGTTAACATTCAATAAATATATATTATCATTAATTCAATAGTGTTGGTTGTGTTTTTGTTTAATCTTCTATTAATAACAACTCAGTTTGGATTACACATATTTTATTAGAGGTTTGCAACCTTGATTATAGACACAATCGTTCTTTATACAATAGGTCAATAAAGTCAATAATCTTAAGAAACATGCAAAAGAAAAATTCTATAACAATATCGAAGAAGTTATCACTGAAGCAAATGTTACTAACCAACGGCAATATTGGAAACTTTTAAAGTACTTTATCAAAACTAACAAACACTCGGAAACCATACCACCTTTAAAAATCCAACTACCAAATGGTGAAGTCAGTTATCATATCTCAGATCAAGAAAAGGCGGACTGCCTAAATGAATATTTTGTATCTATATCTTCAGTTGATGATACACACGCTATGTTACCAAACTTTACACTTAAAACAAATGCAAAATTAGAAACTATAATAATTACAGAATCCGAAATAATCGATATTATAAAAATATTAAATGTTAAAAAAGCAAGCGGAGACGACGACATAAGTCACAAGATGCTAAAAGAATCAATGTATACTGTTGCAAAACCGTTATGCATAGTTTTTAATAGATCATTACATGACTGCATATTTCCAGATATTTGGAAAACCGCTGTGGTTATGGCGTTTTTCTAAAAAAAGCGACGCTAGCATCCCTAGCAATTATAGACCGATATCGCTACTTAGCTGTGTAGGAAAGGTCATGGAAAGGATAGTTTTCAAACACATGTATAACTTTTTCCATATTCACAATCTCATTTATAAATACCAATCCGGCTTTCTCCCAGGTCACTCTACAGCCTACCAACTTATGGACATGTACCACCATATATGCCAAGCTTTCGATGCCAAACAATTTACGTGTATAGTTTTTAATGATATTTCAAAGGCCTTTGATCGTATATGGCATCAGGGCCTCATATTTAAGATAAAACAACACGGCATTGACGGTAAACTCTTAAGTTGGTTATCAAATTACCTATCTGGCCGTTTTCAAAGGGTTCGGGTCGGGACATCCACATCTGAAACAAAAATGTTGAAAGCCGGGGTGCCACAAGGATCAGTCCTGGGTCCTCTGCTTTTTCTAATTTATATAAATGATATTGCCGAAAACATGTTAAGTATAACGCGTCTTTTCGCAGACGACAGTTCTCTTTCAATGTCCACATCTAGTATAGACGATATGGAAGGTATTTTAAACCACGATTTATGTATTATATCAGATTGGTCGAAACGGTGGCTTGTTCAATTTAATCCAAATAAAACTGAAGTGTTATTTTTATCTCTGACACGCACGGACCGCCGTCCACAGCTACGTTTAAATGACGTTCAGCTTACATTTGTAGAAAACCATAAACATTTGGGAATAATATTGAGTTCAGATGGTAAATGGCATGAACACATTAATAGTATAATAGCTTCTGCGTCAAAAGTTTTAGGCCTAATGCGACTTTTAAAATTCAAATTGAATCGTAAAACACTTAATCAGATTTACCTTTCATACATGCGTCCCATCTTAGAATACGCATCTATTGTGTGGGATGGGTGTTCTGTCTATGATCGAGAAAAGCTTGAAAAACTCCAATATGAGGCCGTACGGATTGTTACTGGATTAACAAGATCAGTATCAATACAAAAATTATTATCTGAAATCGGATGGCTCTCATTATCCGACAGACGTAAATCACAAAAACTTGCCATTGTTTATAAAGTCAATAACGGCATAATGCCTCCTTATGTTTCTAACCTTTTCCCTCCATTTGTCCAGGAAAATAACCCTTATAACCTAAGAAACAATAACAACTATGAGACAATGGCAAGAAGAACGGAATTTTTTTCAAGATCATTTGTACCATCATCTATTACTCTGTGGAATAACTTACCAATCGAAATTAGAAACTCCGAATCTCTTGCTATCTTTAAACGCAAACTTAAAAGCTTAATATATGTTAGCCCTACAGTTCCTAGTTTCTTCTTACATGGTCCGCGACCACTTGCCGTTATACACGCGAGAATTCGTAATGCATGTAGCAATCTTAATAACGATCTTTATACAAATCATTTACGACCATCATCAAGTTGCGAATGCGGACATGTAATAGAAGATGCAGAACATTTTATGTTTAATTGTAATAGATTTCACATACAACGACTTACTCTATTCCAATCCACTCGACGTTTTCATCCGCTAAGTGCAAACACTTTGCTTTTCGGTCAAGAACAACTCTCAGATGAAGAAAATACATTAATGTTTAATGCTTTCCAAAAATACATTAGCGAAACCAAGCGCTTTACAAACTAGCACATTTTACCAAGTTCTTACAAAGGGTGCATACTGCTCTGACTCACTGTACTTTATGTCTATAATCTCGCTTTCTGTTATCACAACCTTGCTTCTTCCTATCTCTTCTCTCTATACCATATTTGACAACAGCTAATGGAACTGATCTCAGGTATATTCAAGTATATGGTAATTGTTAAACCAACAATGTGTATGTATACTATGTAACTACTAGCTTAGCCATGTACATTTTTGTAATATATTGTATTGGGAAGGGCCGTAACTAATGTTGTTAGAACTTGTGGCCCAACCCGTTTGCATATTATACGGCAATAAAATATGTTTAAATCTATACAATAGGGATAAATGCGTAAATATTCTCCGGGACGGGTGAGTGCCTGTGAAAAGGTGCAGCGGGGCATAACCCTATGATTAGACAGAAACGAATTTCTGTTAGGCGGGGATGGGCTATTCCAGATAATATCCGTAATCACCATCCATGCCCCCGCTTTAAGAAAATTATTTTTAAGCCCAGAATACGCCCCTGCTACCCCTAGCAGGGGAGTAGTTAGAACAGATTCAAATATTCACCTGCTTGCACATCAGAATTTCACAAAATGTAGGAAAAGAAAGAAAGAAAGAAAGAAAGAAAAAAGAAAGAAAGAAAGAAAGAAAGAAAGAAAGAAAGAGAAAGAAAGAAAGAAAGAAAGAAAGAAAGAAAGAAAAAATACATTCAAACAATCATTGTTACTAAATCACAGCGCGAACAACTTTACTTTTGTAAATTCGTTTGCTTTAAACATGTTGACGAATTATTTTCATGCAAATCTATTTTCAAATGACCATTACCATACACCACATACTTATTTCGTTTTATGAAATATTTGCTGTACAATATATTTGTATTAGTTGTCCCATCTATTTACATGGTCCGCAAAATACCAGTCCGCATTTTATACCATACTGGTCCGCAGTCCGCTAGACCGCAGTCCGCTAGTCCGCGCGTGTTAGTCCGCGTTTTATACCTACCCTTATTTGGGTCCTATATGTCTTATGCCATTTTGTATTGTTAAGACGAAAAAATGCAGAAAACTAAAACTTAAAAGGAGTAATTCTTGAGAAAGACTCCGTACTTATTCCAAATAACTACATGTACTACAAACTAAGTCCAGACGTATATTATTGTCTGTTAGAATTGATACAGTTATCCAATTTTAGCTCAATGTGACCACAGTTAACGTCATATATTTTTTTTTGTCATTTACAACACCATTAGTATTATATATAATGTTGATGTGTTGTGTTGTATTATATAGTGGAATGTAACCGCTATGATTGGGTGTAGTTTATAATAATGACAGCCTCCTTAGTTAGTTTGTCGCGTTGTAAATAAATGAACTTCATGTGTAGAACCCCATATGTAGAACCCGATGTGTAGAATTTGGTATGCACAATATGATATGATATTTTACCACCCCTCACCTACTAATGATGTTGGAACATTGCATAAATATTTTTATTTTCTTTCATTTTTCTTTCGAAGAATTATGTCCAATTTCTTTCTAAGAAAGGACACCGAACCCTGTCACAAAAAAGTTAGATAGATGCTTCCAATGGATCTACCTTTCCAAAACGTATTTAAAGAGTGAATTTCAATATGTTTTATGACCTACGATCGGGCAGACAGACGAATGGTTGTGAAAGTATTATTATACGTCCCACAGGCGTTAAAAATCCTGGCTTTTTTTTCCAAAGAGTTTGTCTGTCAGGTTAAAATTAATTCTATGCCCCATACTGACATCTAAACTATGTCAAACTTTCCTAAGCATGTTAATAGGAAACGTAAAGTTGGTTCTTAAACTACATTGACCACACATGATATAGATAACGGCATGGGTTAATATTAATTATCTATATAGCTCACATGATTATATCTGTTCAAGGAAATCTACGTTGATTCAGCTCTAATGACACTACATTGACTGTTTACAAACATTCAATGAATGTTTTATGTATTACATGTAATGCAAGTACCATTACAACCATAGTTTCATACAATATATTTAAAGCAAAACTCCGTACAGTAGAAAGAGAATATTTGCAGTACTCCGTACACAAGTGCCCAAGACCCCGTACACAAACATTAATTTTGTTTCGATTCATATCTCGGTCAATTTCGGATGAATGAAGTTGAACATTTGAACATGCACGTATATTGGAAAAACAAATAAATCTGCCAATTCAAATTTTTTGTTAACTTGAAAATTAATGAGATATTTATTGCTGAAGGGTACTTTGGGCGAATTTCAGCACCGGCAATTGTTTTTCTTTGATCCGAATTGTAGCATTTAAAGTACTATGTCAACAATGTACGGTAATATTTGAACGGGGAAATGTTTCCGCACCATATAGCAATATTGATTATTCATATAAAATGAACAAAAATAGGAGAAAAACGTGGTTAACCTACTTTTGCTGTTGTTATTCGTACGTTTTCTACAACATGGCTGACCAAAACTCCGTACTAGTGAACGGGGTCTTGACCAAGATCCGGTGTACGGATCCCTACAGTGTAAATACTAATGCATGATACTAATTTATATAAATGACTGCATATCAAAAGCATATTTCAAATGCGTACGTTCTATACTTGACCATAGATCTACATACTCTGGATTTGAAACATGTCGTAAATCCAATTTATCCGCCGAATAATAATTTACCCATGAATACTTGCGCGTACAGGTAATGGTTTGCGCTAAGTTACGCACCGTCTAAGAAAACCTAGTATACATATCGTTGTTAATTTATTTGTTTTGGGAAAAGTATTTAAGATAGCGGGTTATTTCAAAGACGAGTTGAAAGACAATTCTGTATTCTATACAGTGATTTTGTTTTAGCTTTACTACAAACGAACTAAATAACAAAAACATACGTTCGTTTGACCGTATGTGAAACTGGCACAGAGACGTGGCTCGGCAAATTAAATATATATATATATATATATAGAGATCCCAATTTCGAAAGTTGCCGTAGTGAGTTCAAATTCTCTCCCTTTATTATATATACCTGAATTCACAGTATCCCCAGATCCGGCACATTTCATTGTCACTGTCTCAATATAGCTGTGTGTGGTTGAACGCTTAAATGTGGCCCACTCATATGAGCTATAATTGTATGTATGTATGCGTCTATATGTTAATTGTGCCTTCAGACGAGTGTGTTATGATGTAGAGATACAGTTTATCAACGTGTGTTGCAACTACCTTTTTTAAGGAGTGAATATATACGTTTGATTTCTGTGTATCTCGTCATAGCTAGGCGCCCTGCCGTAGTTCGTCCGAAGGTTGTCTGTCCTTGGTAGTTCACAAATATTTCTCCCCATATATAATTCAGCCTTGTGAACATGAATCTCTTACGAGATCCCAATTTCGAAAGTTGCCGTAGTGAGTTCAAATTCTCTCCCTTTATTATATATACCTGAATTCACAGTATCCCCAGATCCGGCACCTTTCATTGTCACTGTCTCAATATAGCTGTGTGTGGTTGAACGCTTAAATGTGGCCCACTCATATGAGCTATAATTGTATGTATGTATGCGTCTATATGTTAATTGTGCCTTCAGACGAGTGTGTTATGATGTAGAGATACAGTTTATCAACGTGTGTTGCAACTACCTTTTTTAAGGAGTGAATATATACGTTTGATTTCTGTGTATCTCGTCATAGCTAGGCGCCCTGCCGTAGTTCGTCCGAAGGTTGTCTGTCCTTGGTAGTTCACAAATATTTCTCCCCATATATATATATATATATACATATCGTTGCTTATTTGTTTATTTTGGGAACAGCTTTTCAGTTAGATGGCTAATTCAAAGACACGTTAATAGCTAATTCTTTTTTGGACAATTCGCCACTAGTAATCACTTTTTCGGTTATGGCGGCGATAACCGTAAAAAGTTAAAAAAAAATCCACAAAGTAAACTTTCGCGAAAGTCGTGAAAACAATACGGACGAGCATAGCTCGACAAACGAGCCACAGAGCTTAAACACCCCCGGTATCCGTATATTATGAACGCGGGTCGAATAAGGCCATACGCGGGTACGGGAAAGACGCGCCACATTACATGTACGCTCAATATTTGTCATTTATTTAAATATTATATTTGTTATATAATTAGTTTTTGCTTTGATAGATTCCCTTAATATTTTTCTTCTGGATATTCAGGGAATCTAACAAAGCAAAAACTAATTATATAACGAAGATAATATTAAAATAAATGACAAATATTGAGCGTACATGTAATGTGGCGCGTCTTTCCCGTACCCGCGTATGGCCTTATTCGACCCGCGTTCATATTATACGGATACCGGGGGTGTTAAACAACACACATTTATATTATCACTAAGCTTCGCGCAGCGAAGCCCCAAATTATTCATATTTACGACATTATGTCGACCGCGTTCTTCATGTCCGGAGTTTATATCGTCCGGCCTGCTAGTCTCGGCCAGCTAGACCGTATCATGCATATGTCTTACCCTGGTTCTGGATATATTTAAACATAATTAAAAATAAAATAAAAAATAAAAAAATTGAAAAATTGAAAAAAAAAAAAATGAAAAAAAATGAAAAAAAAAAAAAATATATTACAAATTGAAAAAAAAATTACAAATTGGAAAAAGAAATAAAAAAAAATGTAAAAAAAAAAGAAATAAAAAAATAAAAAAAATAAATAAATAAAAAAAAATGTAAAAATTAAAAAAAAAAAAAAAAAATTAATCTGTCATGAATGTCAGAGTTATTAACCGGACACGAAAGCACTTTGTTTTGATCTTTCACCTCTAAGTGTGACCTTGACCTTGGAGCCACGGACCTGAGTTTTGTGCGCGACACGTCGTCTAGTTGTGGTGAGCAACTGTGCCAAGTTATTTGAAAATCTGTCCATGAATGTCATAGTTATTAATCGGACACGAAAGCACTTTGTTTTGACCTTTGACCTCTAAGTGTGACCTTGACCTTGGAGCCATAGACCTGGATTTTGTGCGCGACACGTCGTCTTGTTGTGGTGAGCAATTGTGCGAAGTTAATTGAAAATCCGTCCAATATTGTCAGAGTTATGAAGCGGACACGATTGTACCGACGAACGGCGACAAACAATCACGAACAATCACGAACGGACAGACGCACTATATGCCACCCTTCGCGGACATAACAATAATATTTTGTAAGGCTTCGCCCACAGGCCATGATTCGTCCTGTTCTTTCAATTTCGTAGCTGACCTCAGTTGACATTTTTAATTCGCACGAAGCGAGACCCCGAACATTAAAAAAAATCATAAATCACATACTGCCATAAGCTTCGAGAAGCGAATTGTATGACAGTGTGGTAAACATGGTGAAATGGTGCTGTAAACGACAAAATAATGCCGAGCGCAGCGATGTGTATAACAACAATTTAACAAGATGTGCGTATCTCACAAAAGGTTTAATAGTCATCCAACACACACAAGATGATTTCGAACGCAAACGAGCGTCTGGTCTCAATTTCATTAAAATGTTTAAAGGAATATTTTAAATACCGCTTCATAATTTATAAAGGGGCTGACGTGGCCCTATAGACAACCGCTGAACTTAAAATCCGCTGAACCCGGGGTAAAGCCTCACCATCGCCACTGAGTTTCGTCTTTGTGTTCTTCAGCAAGACGCTTTTCATAAGCCTCGTCCTTCGGATGAGGACGTAAATTGGGAGGTTTTGTATATTGGAGTCTATCCTCCAAGGACGTTAGTTTAAAGAACTATATATAAGAATATATTCGTTATATATGTCATCTCCCCTCTCGAATAACGAATAATGTGTTGATGAGTATTAAACAACATTCAATTCATTACTTACAGATTGAATTGGCTTATCCCCAAATAAAAAGGGCGAACCAGAGGCTATCATCCCACTCAAAACCATCACACACCTAAAATTCGACAAGCAATTTAGCCTATGCTTGTCAGATTTTAAGGGCCTCGCACGTCATTATCATAGGATTTAGCAATTAAATGTTTTCAAAATGCACTAGAATTCACGTTATGTTATGTAGAAAACAAAGAAACTTCGATAAGAGTAAGGGTATGGGCAGATACACGTATCATTCCCCTCTCTCAGGGGCGGCTCTAAATAATATATAATGTTTTTATGAGCCGTTAATGGCATTCATATTAAATTCTCTGATAATGATATGCATATTGAATATGACCACTCAAAATTAAATTATTAAAACAAGAAATTAAAAAACACACTTTAATTTGAAATGAAACAACAGGCCTAGATATATCATATGTTTAAATAAAAATTGACAACATATATAAATCATTCATCCAGTTTTATTAAACCAATATAAATAATTGTGAATTTCCCACTTCGCTGTACTCTCCTTCTTCCCTAGCTTGACCCCTGAAATATTAATATTATGTTCAGAATTGTCCAACATTTTTTCCAGCAGCTGTGCTGCAATTTCTTGTTTTCTATAAAGTGATGTCGGTTTTAGCTTTACTGAAAACTAACTAAATAACAAAATATCCGGGTACCTGTATATCCATGACTTGATTCATATCATGTTCATTTACAACATACTCTTCTCATTGTATTAAAATGTATTGAATTGTATCCGCCTGTATTGTATTGGCGAAAAACGTGGTAATGTTTGTGCCGAATAAAGAATTGAATTGAATTGAAATAAAACATTAAGGGCTTTCAAAGCTTTACCAACTAATTGTTCTTGGTTATGTGAAAAATTACCAGTATAATTAAACACGGTACCCAAATAATTAAAATCATTAACTACTTCTAATTTACTATTGGACCATTTATATCGAACATTACTGTTCACAGTAGCTACCTTACGTTTAACATTACAAATCAATGCAAAGGAAACACTCCATTCATTTAATGGGCAAACATTAAAATCATTAATACTCGCAAAAGTACAATCTTTTGTCAACCGTTGACTATGCTTAATAGCATATTGATTCTTCTAACAGCAAAACCATTCTTCTAACAGCAAAAAAAATTTTTGTTAACCAATATCAGTTTTTTTTTACCGTACACTCATGGATTTACAAAGATCAATAAGTTTCAACCCAAATTAATTACATGTTTTGTCAAACGTATAATAATGTCGAAATGTGTATCACCTTTGAAAGCACTTAAATCCATACTCATTTATCACCGGTATTATTTAGATTATAAACAGCCTAAACAACATCTTCATTTGCTAGGGACGTATTATTCAGGTAACCCGCGGGCACATTGATCCTTTTTGTGATATTTAATGTTCCGCGGACATATAGTATGCTATGCATAGCATTATTAACGATGCGGATATATACTAATACTTACTTGTTATACACGTGCACAATGTTCTAAAGCTAGTGCCAATTGAATACTTACCTCAAACACGCGCACAACCATTGTACTTTGTACACATTTTAACAATTTTATGAATATATATACCCTTATGCATCCGCATCAATAATAATGTTATTGAATTGAATTAAATTGGGTTTTAAGACGCACCAACACATGAAAGGTTGCAGAACTGCAGAGTTGCTGAAAATTCAATTGTAGACACTCTGTTTACGCTACGCTGGAACCACGTTTATTGTTTTTCTGCCACTGCTCTAGTGATTTGAGCGAGATGGCACCTGAAACAATGCAGGGGTCATGATGAAGACCTTTAATGAGCATGAACAAACAATGATAGAATGAACATGAATTTGGGGGTGGTGGGTTCTACCCCTATAACGGGATCTGCAGTGGCCCTGTTCTTTGCCCGAGAATTACACTGGGCAATAATAATGTTATGAATACAATATTTGAAAACCACCGCACTCTAGCAAGTGAGATTATAAAGGATTTTGTTTTAGTTTATCAGAGGGGTTGAAAAACCATTTTATAAGGCCATAATTAAAATTATGTTTGTTTGTCCAAATAATTCTGCCCGACTCCAAACTATTTTGTTCAGTACAAATACGAATTACCTTTTTATTTTGTCGTATCTTTTTGAATTTCATAAAAGAATCTGAAATACATGAAAGAAAAAAAAGGAGTTTACTACTTACCTACCAACCCATCTGAAAAATATCAGGTCGGGTTTGGGCAAACTAAGGTATTTTAAGTTGGTCTAATGCGAATGCATTTGAGGTGGTATGGATGAGCGTGTTTACTTTCACAGCCATAGCCATACGATCAATTATGAGATTGAAAGCGTATTGAAATACAGCGTTATCATGAATGTATCATAATGTCCACCATCTTGGACATTTGTCGTCCATCTCGAAGATTATGAAAATGCGTTGGCTCAGATATTTTAATTGATGTATTATATTTGCAATCACTTTATAAAATGTGTTGATTGTATCACAATCTGAAGTATGTTTTCTCATTTCTCTGTTAATAGCAATACATTTGTCTGTAATATCACTAAAATTAATTATTGATATTTAAAAATAAATCCAAACAATTCGATTAAGTGATATCACAAAATAATTCTGTGATATCATTAAATCAGTGTATTTTGTGATAAATTATTTACATAAAAATCGATTTAATGATATCACTAACTGAATACTTGATATTGAGAGTAAAATATAATACCGCACGTAAACAATACCAGTTAAACAAATCGGACGTAAATACCGAGCAGGTAAACATTACAAAGCTACTATGAACCGTTATATATCGCAACACAAATACAAAAATGAAAAGAAACTACGCGAAATGAGCAAAAAACGACCGAAAGTTTACTGGAAATTCCTCAACAGCATTAATCCCAAATCAAGCACGAAAACTCCGAATATCAGTGAATTGAATACGTTCTTAAAAAATATAAACTCTTCGACTAATAACGGCACAGATAATGAACCCCTTATAGACAACAATGCGCATAGCGAGACCCTCAATGGCCCAATTACTGTATCAGAAATAGAGAAAACGATACGAAAAGCTAATAATTCGAAGACTCCGGCCAACGACTACATAATAAACGAATATATTAAAGCAACCAAAACAATTATGCTTCCGATATATTGCTCCCTTTTTAATAAAATACTTGACACCGGTATTTTCCCTATATTCAAGAATAAAGGCTCCCGCTTAAGCGCTGAAAACTACCGCCCAATTACAATTCTTAGCTGCCTTGGAAAACTATTTACAGCAGTGCTGAATGATAGACTTAACCGATACCTTGACGAGCACAATATTCTCTAAGAAAACCAAGCCGGATTTAGGCAAATATATTCAACACTAGACCATATTTACGTATTGCAATTGTTTAAGTCGAAACAAATATAACTGTTCTGCTCCTTTGTTGATTTTTCCCAAGCATTTGACTCAGTTTGGCGAATAGGTCTCTGGAGAAAATTGCTCCAATCTGGCATCGGTGGTAAATTCTTTAACGTTATTCAAAGTATGTATCACACTATTAAATCCTGCATGTCCGTAAATGGTCAACAGTCCGCGTTTTTTGTCAGTCAAGTCGGTGTACGGCAAGGTGAAATACTATCTCCTATTTTGTTCTCTCTTTTCTTGAACGACCTTGAGGAACATCTCATATCCAATGGTAATGACGGCATTAAACTTAACTTCAGATACTTGAATGAAAATATAATTAACCTAAAACAAATCGTAATACTGCTTTACGCAGACGATACTGTGATATTAAGCGATATTAAGCGAGAATGAAGAATCATTTCAGTCGTGTCTTGATGATTTTTAATAACTACTGCCACGAATGGAAGCTAAACGTTAATCATGGAAAAACTAAAGTTTGGTGCGAAGAAAACTTCACACTTCAACTTCAATCTAGGTGGAATCAAACTCGAAATAGTCGACAAATACGTTTTCTTCTCAGCCTCAGGTAGCTTTCTCAATGCGAGAAAACACATTGTTAGTCAAGCTAATAAAGCAATGCATTTGCTTTATACGCGAATATATAATCTAAACCTACCACTTGACCTCCAACTGAAGCTATTTGACCATACAATCCTCCCAATCTTAACATATGCTTGCGAAATTAGGGGATTTGAAAACACCGACTCATTAGAACGAATTCATACAAGTTTTCTACGAAAAATAACGTATAGCAGGAAAAGCACATCACTGTATATTCTATATGCCGAACTAGGAAGATATCCAATCGAAATAATCATCAAATCACGCGTGATTAATTTTTTGGAATAATATCATTTTAAGCAAAGAAGCTAAATTGTCGCACGTATGCTACGAATTTATGTATACCTCGAACCACGAATATAAATGAATTAAATACGTCAAACACATTCTAGATTCAACATGAAACACTGAAATCTGGCTGAACCAGGAAAACATAGTAAAAACACATATATGTCTCCCGATAAAACACAGTTTAATAGATCAATTCAAACAAGGGTGGAACTCCCAACTCCAGGATTCATCTAAGGGTAAAAGTTACAGTCTGTTTAAGGATACCATTGAATTTGAGCCGTACCTAACCACTCTACCAAAACATCGATACATACCATTGCTTAAATTACGCACGGCAAATCATAAATTCTTAATAGAAACTGGACGATGGACTAACAGACGTATTCCTTACCAACAAATAAAGTGCTCACATTGTCAATTAAACGATTTAGCCCTTTATTTAAAACAAAACGAACGCAGTTGATCCCGCGATATTATTTTACCAACTCAAATGTCCTCAAATTCAAGGAATTACTTAACACTAATACAGTTGCAACCCTAGAAACATTAAGCTCATTTGTTAATATACTTTTAAACTATTTTCGATAGTATCATGTTGCTATTCTCAATTACCATAAGATGAATTAAACTAGTTTTCAATCTTACCAACGCACTATATATATATATACATGTATATATTGTTCGGAATTAGATCCCATTCTCAGTAATGCCTATTTTCTGTCGTATCCTATCCTCTCCACGCGAAATTCACATGACTTAACCATCTCAGCGTTTTGGATATGATAGGATAAAGACACAGAGAACACATTATCAAATCGAACCCTACCGACCTCCAGAACCTATCTCTATCACTTTCGCTTTCAGAAAGAGATAGCGGATGGACTACGTCGGTCACCTTATCTATACTGTACGCACTGTGCATGCGTTATTATTATTATTTTATTATTATTATTACTATTATTATATCATTACTTACAGCACGCATATTCTCCAACCCCTACACCCAACCCCTTATCCCAAGTTCTCTCCCCTCTCCTCACTCAACCCACTACTGTATCGTTCTACTCTTATCTCATTACCCATGATTATGCTTAACCTTGATTGTACAATTGTACGCTTGTACCCGTCAATGGAAAAAAATGTAACTTACAGTGTCCGGTTGGGGCCAGACACAATGTCGCAGTGTCGTGGGCGACAATGCGACGCCCGACAATGCGACATTGCGACATCGCGATACGACAGTGCGACATTGTGATACGATAACTCGACATTGCGATACGACATCGTGACATTGCGATACGACATAGCGACAATTATGTCGTTCGTCTCATTGTCGTGCACGACAACGCGACATTATGTCGTATTGTCGTAATGTCGCCCATGACAACGCGACATTCTTTCAATTGTCGTAATGTCGCCAACGACATCGCGACATCGCGACATTACGACAGTTGAAAGAGGTTGCGTACAGCAAAATATAGCCTGATGATGATTTCTAAGGTTTAAAGTCCCTCTACCATATGAGCCCCCGGGAAGAATCCCCCGTTGACTCGGCATTATGTCTGGACTATTGCGTCAGTGATTGTGTTCAGTGCTATGTACTATCTACAGTCTACTTGAAGCAGATATAGTGCTGCCACACTGGAATACCACGCCGTAGTACATGATACCACACCCAGACACATTATTCTGACACCGGGTTGACCAGACGTAGTACTACCCATTATTTGCTTGTCAGGCATGGGTTACAAGTAACTACTCCATTTTTATAGTCTTTGGTATGACGCGGTCAGGGGACTCGAACCCACGACCTCCCGAATGCAAGGCAGACACTCTACACCACTACACCACAATGCTTCGGTAAAAACAATATCTGATAAAACAAATACAATAAATAGTACAGTAACAGTCAATCTTGTGTAATGAGCATATTTTAAAACATGGCATGGTCCTAAAAATGGAGTTGGGGAGGAGAGTCTCAGAATTATTTTTTCTAAAAAAAAATGGTTTAATTGTTCTCAGATTAAATGTATCAAAACATTTAGCCAGAAAAAATACCTTCTGCCAGGTCTGAATGTCTCTCTATAGGCCAGATTCTGCATATGGTAAAAGTGAAAGTATACTTTTTTTCTAACACAATGATTTGAAAGTGTGAGAAATGTTAAATTATGGTGTATTTTGACTTTTCTTATAACTCTTTTCATGATTTTTAAATATTTCCAAGTTTTATGTTGCAAATTAGGTATTTTAAATTATTTTATTAAAGGTTGTGGACACAAAATTAGCCATACCTGAAACCTGGTATACACAATTGGCCTGTAATGCACATGTTTGACACAGTTAAAGATATATCTAGTAAGTTTTATTCATTTCTGAGGGCTTTGCATACGTTGTTTGGCAAAAATGTCAGTAAGCGACAATCTACATCTTTCCGAAAAGATGTCGAAAAGCCGCTTATGTCTGTTTTGAAAAAGATTTTGAGGTAAACTCTGACTTTGAGTTCATCGCTTCTATACGGTTAGTGTCGATATGCAAATATTTTATGCGGTTTAATACATTTTACAAATTAAATTATTTAGTTGGCCAAAAATATGACCTTTTCTATGCTTTTTAAAAGTATTTATTTACCCCACCCCCTTCATTTTAATGAATTTTCATGGATCTGTACTTTAAACAGTGCTTATTGGTTGCATGGTTGCATGAAAATGACCTGTAAATATGCTACAAACAATATCTGATAAAACAAATACAATAAATAGTACAATAACAGTCAATCTTGTGTAATGAGCATATTGTAAAACATGGCATGGTCCTAAAAATGGAGTTGGGGAGGATAGTCTCAGAATTATTTTTTGTCATTTTTAAACTGAAAAGTTGCATTTTCTTGATGGTTTCACATATAGAAACTGCTGAATAATGTTAATTAATTCATTTGAAGGCAGATTTTGAATATATACAAAAACTGTGGCATTTTTATGGTAAAATTTTCTATTTTGACCCCTGAAAATCACAAATATCATTTTTGAGTAGATATTATTTTCAAGATAGCTTCAACTGGTTAAACATCACATGTTGTTGATGAAATCAATTTAAAATCACTTTATTTGAAGCAAAAGATTGGAACGGTTGTCGATATATGGCATTTTGAAGATTCCTGATTTATGCGTAAAAACCGAAGGCATTTTGCCTTAGCCGAAGCTATTTTAAGCCCTCATATTTTGTCGAAAAGGATTTAATTCTAAAAAAGAATGGTTTAATTGTTCTCAGATTAAATGTATCAAAACATTTAGCCAGAAAAAATACCTTCTGTCAGGTCTGAATGTCTCTCTATAGGTTGCGTACAGCTAAATATAGCCTGGCTGAAACCCCGCCTTTTGTTGTGTACGATTCAGTACAGAAGTGAAAGTTCACAGAGTTCACAGAGGTCAGCAGATATAACTTTGAAATATTCAATATGCATTTTCAGGAAGGATAAACTATAGGTAAAATAATCCCCATCAGCTAGGATCATTAAATTAAATAAAAAAATATTTTTTAATGTTTTTGAAAATTCAACATCCATTGAAATTGCCGGTCAATATTCAGTGCGGATTCAATAGTGTTTGTAATCACAGACATGTGCAGAGAGTTTGAGAAGAAAAAGTTGTCTTCTTCACACTTTCAAAGGCTTTGTGATGGAAATATCTATGAAATAAGGTATTTAATGAAAATCTGGTGTATAATTCTTGAGATATTAGCTGACAGGTGCAACAGGAGGTCTATGGGAAAGTATTTAGTTTTCTGCAACCAAGAATGTCATGCTGTCGTTGGCGACATTACGACAATTGAAATAATGTCGCGTTGTCGTGGGCGACATTACGACAATGCGTCATAATGTCACGTTGTCGTGCGCGACAATGTGAGTCCCGACAACGCGACATCGCGATACGATATCGCGACATTGCGATAGGACATCACGACATAATTTTCGCGATGTCGTATCGCAATGTTGAGTTGTCGTATCGCAGTGTCGCACTGTCGTATCGCGATGTCACGATGTCGCGTTGTCGGGCGTCGCATTGTCGCCCACGACACTGAGACATTGTATCTGGCCCCAACCGGACACCGTAGTAACTGCTATTTTTCCTCATGTTGTTACCATGCAAAATGTAAGGGGGCATTCCTCAGTTGTAAATCAGAAAGAAATCAACTAAGCATCTTTTAGGTCCATGGATGGTATTTATAATAATTACGAAGCACATGTTTGATGTTTTTTTCAGTTTTGAGTACTTCTAAGTTTATTTTGGTGTATTGGAATATGCATTCTTTGGGGGTTTTGGAGGCTATAAATAGAAAAATGTGAACCAATCAAAAACTTCCTAAGAGTAGGTAAAATGGCTGATTTTCACTGACGGGGAGATCAGCATGGAATAACTTTTTAAAACGCCGGACTAGGTATGTAAAATTTAGCATTTCCTGATATGCAAGAGCATTATGAGTGCAGACATGACCCTGATATGCGTAGGATTTTTTTTTATTATTATTTATTGACATTTGAAATATTGTTAAAATTGCATTTTTAGCATGTTTTGAGGGGTGGGGTAATCTTAAAGAAATGGAACTAAAGTTGTACAGAAAATGCTTTTTGATACTTTTATTTGGTATGGAAACATGGGTAATTTTATTGTCTTCTAAGAAATGTAGGACAAATTGATGATGTGATTTATTTTTGCTCAAGGGTTCAGGCTAAGGGCTTGTCATGGGTTTGATGATTGATGATTGAGAAATGTACATTAAACTGTGGAGAGCCCCCTAACCTGAGTGAATTAAAGTATATGTTGTTGTTGTTGTTGATATAAAAAAACGAATATGGGATATCACAAACTAATTAGTGATATCATACATTATTTAGTGATTTGACATATTCGATTCGTGGGAAATACTTAAACCTTGCCCCAAATATTTTGTCATTGTACTGTAATTATGGTAATACAGGAGCTGTTAATTGGTTATAAAATGTAAAGACTCTACTCGAAGAACATGGCTTTGGTGATGTGTTGTTAAACTCACATAACGTTAACATTATATTCGCCGGCACGTAATGTTGTAAATGTAGATCTTTTTCAAATATTGCAAGATGACATATACTATTTTGAAAATAGGGGTATTCCATTAATTGTAGGTGATTGGAATGCACGCGTGGGCAGTGGTATTAAAAAAGACTATATTGTTTGTGATAGTGTTGTTAGCGATCTCGACGATAATGATTATATGCCTGATTTACCATTACTGAGACTGTCCATGGATAATGTTTGTAATGCACAGGTAACTAAGCTTCTTGATCTTTGTAAAGCGTCTACAATGAGATTGGCTAACGGTCGGCTCGGTAGTGATCACTCGATAGGGTCCTACACTTACACAAATCAAAATGGTGCGAGTGTTATTGACTATCTTTTATTAAAAGAATGTAATTTCAATCGTGTAAATGACCTTTAAATGAGTGGTCCTATCATACACCGCTATCCTTTACAATTAATTGTGTTAAACCCATATGCGTTAAGTCGACTACGGAGAGGGTAGCATTTACATGGGATGAAAATTGCCGCGGCACGTTTCGTAGTAGATTAATTGGTAGATTAACGGATCTGAATAATATATCGTTCAGTATAAACGCTAATCATAGGGACAGTGTTAATAGCTCTATTAATTCTTTTGTGAAGGTTATACGCGATGCCACGGATCCTCTGTTCTCCAAAAAAAATGTATATAATGATCGAGTTCGTTTTGCAAATACTGCCAATAAAAAATCTGTTTGGTTTGATAATGAGTGTTTTACTGCTAAAAATATTTATAACAAGTCATTAAATCAATATAACAAGTGTAAATCGATGGAAAATAGAGTTGAATTATATATTAAAAAGAAGTCCTATAAAATGCTTATAAAAAAAAAAAACGGCGTGCGTATGAAAATAAGAAGATGAGTGAGATTGAGAATTATTATTTAAGGCATAAGAAGCCTAAAGATTTTTGGAATTTATTTTTACGAAAAAATAAATCGAAGAGTGAAAACATAAGTCTTGAGAGATTTTATAATTACTTTTCTCAGTTGTCAACGGAGATTTTTCAAGTAGAAAATGATGAAGCAGAATCTTTCTGCCAGCATCATGATTTTAATGAAAACAGTTGTAAGTTTGAAGAATTGGATAAAATTATAACAATTGCTGAGGTAGAATCTGTTGTTCGTTCTTTGAAGCGAAATAAGTCAATTTCTGGAGACTTTGTCATGAATGAATATTTCCTCGAATCAGTAGATATCATTTCCTCGCATCTTGTTGATTTATTTAATGCTGTACTAAACTCGGGATATTTTCCAGAAAAATGGACCGAGGGAATTATTATACCTTTGTTTAAGAAGAACGACCTTGACTATGTAAATAATTATAGAGGAATAAGTATTGTCAGTTGTTTGCCCAAAATCTTTACCGGTATTTTAAATAAAAGGATAAGTAAATGGTGTGAAGATAATAATATTATATCAAACGCCCAATTTGGTTTTAGGTCGGGTCGTTCAACTATCGATGCAATTTTTGTATTACAATCTGTTATTCACAAGATATTAAATGGATAGGTCGATTGTATTGTGCATTTGTTGATTTGAAAAAAGCTTTTGATAACGTTTATAGGAATGCTTTATGGCTAAAACTTTATAAAATAGGCATAAATGGGAAGCTGCTTAGAATAATAAGAGACATGTACTCTAAAGTAAAATCTTGTGTTAAAAGTTGCAATAGTTATTCAGATTTTTTCGAATGTTCAATCGTTCTAAGGCAAGGGGAGGTAATTTCCCCTGACAATTTTCTCCCTTTTCGTTGAAGATTTAGAGTTATTTTTACAAAATGATATTAGTTCAGATCTTGCTATCGACGATATTACTCTTATTCTTTTACTTTTTGCTGATGATATGGTTTTAGTAGGAAAATCACCTGATGATTTGTAGCAAAATTTAAATTTATTACTAGCTTATTGTAATAAATGGGGATTAGAAGTAAATTCCGTCAAAACCAAAATTATGTTTTTTAGGAAAAGGGGCCAATTAAGACAAAATGAGTCACGGACGTTTAACGACAACTTCTTAGAAATAGTTAACGATTTTAATTATCTGGGTGTTATTTTTTATTATACCGGAACATTTGTTTTAAATCAAGTAAGTTTAGCAGGGAAGCGTTTAAAGGCTTTACATATATTAATTGCTAATACTAAGAAGTTTAATTTTAAACCGAAGGCAATGTGTCAGTTATTCGACTCCTTTGTTGGATCCATTTTGAATTATGGTTGTGAAGCCATGGGTTTTTCTAAGTCTAAAGAAATTGAAAGGATTCACTTAAAATTTTGTAAATATATTTTAAATGTTAAGACTTCTACTAGCACTGCGGGTATTTACGGGGAACTTGGGCGGTATCCATTGTATATATTTCGCTATGTTAGAATCGTTAAATATTGGTGCAAAACAGTTAACTCTGACAATATTATAATTTCTACTATTTGCAATAATTCCGTCAATAACATAGAAAATTGGCGTAATAATTGGACTGGGAATGTTAAAAAGCTTCTAAACGAGTATGGTTTTGGCTATGTTTGGAATAATCCAAATAGTGTTCCTTTGAAAACATTTCATGCTGTTTTTAAACAGCGTTTAGTCGATTGTTTTGTTCAAAAGTGGAACAGCGATGATGTAAGTAATAGAGTTTTGTCAATGTATTTACATTTTAAAGGTAATTTTGAATATGAACCATATCTCGATATTTTGCCATATAAGTTGCGAATTGTTTTATCAAAACTAAGACTATCGTCGCATTCACTGCGAATTGAAACTGGGCGCTACGCACAGAACAGATTAGAAAGAAACCAACGTTATTGTACCATTTGTAATTCTAATGACATTGAAGATGAATACCGTTTTGTTTTGATTTGTCCTGTATATGATAATATAAGAAGAAAATATTATAAACGTCCAAGTGTTTTAAAATGCATAGAGCTAATGGAAACACGTAATAAGAAAGAGTTGTTTAATTTATCTTGGTTTATAAAAGAAGCATTTGATTCTCGTAATGATTTATTGTTTAATCAAAACTAGGTTTATCCTCGAATGAAAACTATTATCAATTAATTATTTATGTTATTGCTTTTGTGATAATGAGAACAAAATTGTCTTTTTAATTTAATATTTAATTTAATTTGCGTAAGTTAAATAAAGTTCAGTGTCATTTCCACATATTTATTCAATTATTTAATATTTCAAATTATTCAATAATACAACTTATATGAAACTAGTGTGCAAAATTATGTTATTGTTGTTTGTTTGTTTTGTTTATTCTGTCACGAATATGTTTGCATATTGTATATGATGATAAACTTGTAATGTTTAAATCAATAAAAAATATCTGTCTGTTTGTCTGTCTGTTAATCCAAAGAAATTTGTTTAATTTTTAAAAGAAGAATTATTGATTGTTTTACTCCAAAATTTGATAATAGTGTTTTTGTATAAATACTTTAAACATGAGTTTGCATTTGAAAAACATCTTGATATTGTACCAAGTAACTTGTTTTATTTCGAAGCTAAGGCTTTCCTCTCATCCCCTAAGAATTGAACAAGGTAGATTTGAACGAAATAGAATAGACAGAAATTAAAGATACTGTACATTTTGTGAAAAACAAAACAAACGATAATATAATTTGAATATCATTTCATTACAATTTGCCTTGCTTTTCATGATATAAGAAGCAGTTTCTTATTGAAAAAGTATTATAAACGTCTGAGCTTTGTGAATTAATGAAATCTGAAAATAAAAAAGAACTAATTAAATTTGGCTAAATACATCAAAAGAGCATTTGACCAAAGAACTAATTTTATTAAACATTCCAGTTTAAGTTCATTCTATACTATAAGGTATACGTATTGTATAATCATTTTTCAACATGTTATAAAGCATGCTGATTCTTGTTATTTGTGTTTCAATATTGTTTATTTGCTATTCATAAAATGTACAAAATATTGTATACTACTTGTATTATACTGTTCATTTAAAATCATGTATTGTGTAAAATCATGTTGACCAACGAGGTACTGCGTACAAGTTGAATACAATTCTGTTCTGTTCTGTTATGATTTATGTTGTTTTTTTCGTTCCTGTAATAAAGGTAAGGTCTCGACTGTTATACCGATGAATAGTTTATGACTATTATACTGATGAATAGTTTACGACTGTTATACCGATGAATAGTATACGACGGTTATACCGATGAATAGTTTACGACTGTTATACCGATGAATAGTTTATGACGGTTATACCGGTGAATAGTTTACGACTGTTATACCGATGAATAGTTTATGACTGTTATACTGATGAATAGTTTACGACTGTTATACCGATGAATAGTTTACGACTGTTATACTGATGAATATTTTACGACGGTTATACCGGTGAATAGTTTATGACTACTGTTATACCGATGAATAGTATACGACGGTTATACCGGTGAATAGTTTACGACTGTTATACCGATGAATAGTTTACGACTGTTATACCGATGAATATTTTACGACTGTTATACCGATGAATAGTTTACGACGGTTATACCGGTGAATAGTTTATGACTGTTATACCGATGAATAGTTTACGACTGTTATACCGATGAATAGTATACGACGGTTATACCGGTGAATAGTTTACGACTGTTATACCGATGAATAGTTTACGACTGTTATACTGATGAATATTTTACGACTGTTATACTGATGAATAGTTTACGTCTGTTATAACGATGAATAGTTTACGACTGTTATACCGATGAATATTTTACGACGGTTATACCGGTGAATAGTTTACGACTGTTATACCGATGAATAGTTTATGATTGTTATACCGATGAATAGTATACGACGGTTATACCGGTGAATAGTTTACGACTGTTATACCGATGAATAGTTTATGACTGTTATACTGATGAATATTTTACGACTGTTATACTGATGAATAGTTTATGACTGTTATACCGATGAATATTTTACGACGGTTATACCGGTGAATAGTTTACGACTGTTATATGGATGAATAGTTTACGACTGTTATACTGATGAATATTTTACGACGGTTATACTGATGAATAGTTTACCGCCAACTATACTGATGAATAGTTTACGACTGTTATACTGATGAATAGTCTACGACTGTTATACCGATGAATATTTTACGACGGTTATACCGGTGAATAGTATACGACTGTTACACCGATGAATAGTTTACGACTGTTACACCGATGAATATTTTACGACGGTTATACCGGTGAATAGTTTACGACTGTTATACCGATGAATAGTTTACGACTGTTATACTGATGAATATTTTACGACTGTTATACTGATGAATAGTTTACGACTGTTATACTGATGAATAGCTTTCGACTGTTATACTGATAAATAGATTAAGACTGTTATACTGGTGAATAGTTTACTACTGTTATACTGGTGAATAGTTTACGACTGTTATACTGATGAATAGTTTACGACTGTTATACTGATGAATAGTTTACCACCAACTATACTGATGAATAGTTTACGACTGTTATACTGATGAATAGTTTACCGCCAACTATACTAATGAATAGTTTATGACTGTTATACTGATGAATAGTTAACGACTGTTATACTGATGAATAATTTACCGCCAACTATACTGATGAATAGTTTAAGACTGTTATACTGATGAATAGTTTACGACTGTTATACTGATGAATAGTTTACCGCCAACTATACTGATGAATAGTTTACGACTGTTTTACTGATGAATAGTTTACGCCTGTTATACTGATGAATAGTTTACGACTGTTATACTGATGAATAGCTTACGACTAATATACTGATGAATAGTTTACGACTGTCATACTGATGAATAGTTTACCGCCAACTATACTGATGAATAGTTTACGACTGTTATACTGATGAATAGTTAACGACTGTTATTTCATAGTTTACGACTGTTATACTGATGAATAATTTACCGCCAACTATACTGATGAATAGTTTAAGACTGTTATACTGATGAATAGTTTAAGACTGTTATACTGATGAATAGTTTACGACGGTTATACTGATGAATAGTTTACCGCCAACTATACTGATGAATAGTTTACGACTGTTTTACTGATGAATAGTTTACGACTGTTATACTGATGAATAGTTAACGACTGTTATACTGATGAATAGTTTACCGCCAACTATACTGATTAATAGTTTACGACTGTTATACTGATGAATAGTTAACGACTGTTATTTCATAGTTTACGACTGTTATACTGATGAATAATTTACCGCCAACTATACTGATGAATAGTTTAAGACTGTTATACTGATGAATAGTTTAAGACTGTTATACTGATGAATAGTTTACGACGGTTATACTGATGAATAGTTTACCGCCAACTATACTGATGAATAGTTTACCGCCAACTATACTCTGAATAGTTTACGACTGTTATTATGATGCATAGTTTACGACTGTTATACCGATGAATAGTATACGACTGTTATACCGATGAATAGTTTACGACTGCTATACCGATGAATAGTTTACGACTGCTATACTGGTGAATAGTTTAAGACTGTTATACTGATGAATAGTTTACGACTGTTATACTGGTGAATAGTTTAAGACTGTTATACTGGTGAATAGTTTAAGACTGTTATACTGATGAATAGTTTAGGACTGTTACACCGATGAATAGTTTACGACTGTTATACCGATGAATAGTTTACGACTGTTATACTGGTGAATATTTTAAGACTGTTATACCGATGAATAGTTTACGACTGTTATACCGATGAATAGTTTACCGCCAACTATACTGATGAATAGTTAACGATTGTTATACTGGTGAATAGTTTACGACTGTTATACTGATGAATAGTTAACGACTGTTATACTGATAAATAGTTTACCGCCAACTATACTGATGAATAGTTTACGACTGTTATACTGATGAATAGTTTACGACTGTTATACTGATGAATAGTTTAAGACTGTTACACTGATGAATAGTTTACGACTGTAATACTGATGAATAGTTTACGACTGTTTTACTGATGAATATTTTACGACTGTTATACTGATGAATAGTTTACCGCCAACTATACTGATGAATATTTTACGACTGTTATACTGGTGAATAGTTTACGACTGTTAAACTGGTGAATAGTTTACGACTGTTATACCTATGAATAGTTTACGACTGTTATACCGATGAATAGTTTACGACTGTTATACTGATGAATAATTTACGACTGTTTTACTGGTGAATAGTTTACGACTGTTATAATGGTGAATAGTTTACGACTGTTATACCGATGAATAGTTTACGACTGTTATACTGATGAATAGTTAAAGACGGTTAGGGGGCACTCCACAGTTTAATGTACATTTCTCAATCATCAAACACTTGACAAGCTCTTAGCCTGAATCCTTGAGCAAAAATAAATCACATCATCATTGTGTCATACATTTCTTAGAAGACAATAAAATTACCCATGTTTCCATACCAAATAAAAGTATCAAAAAGCATTTTCTGTACAACTTTAGTCCCATTTCTTTAAGATTACCCCACCCCTTAAAACATGCTAAAAATGCAATTTTAGCAATATTTCAAATGTCAATAAATAAAAATAAAAAATTTTCCTACACATATCAGGGTCATGTCTGCACTCATAATGCTCTTGCATATCAGGAAATGCTAAATTTTACATACCTAGTCCGGCATTTTAAAAAGTTATTCCACGCTTATCTCCTCGTCAGTGAAAATCAGCCATTTTAACTACTTTTAGGAAGTTTTTGATTGGTTCACATTTTTCTATTTATAGCCTCCAAAAAACCCAAAGAATGCATATTCCAATACACCAAAATAAAGTTAGAAGTAATCAAAACTGAAAAAAACATCAAACATGTGCTTCATAATTATTATAAAGACCATCAATGGACCTAAAAGATGCTTAGTTGATTTCTTTCTGATTTACACCATGGACATTCATGCGAAACTGAGGAGTGCCCCCTTAAGGGAAAGTTGTCCGTTAAAAAAAATTGAAACGCCCCTTTTTCCATTTCGCGAATTTATTCCGGACGTCTTGACATACGTATTATTGCGATTGTTCAAAAATTGGCCTAACAGCACCTTTTTAAGATAACACTGTAATAGCCTTTTTAACAGCTTTTTTGAAAACTTTTTTCTTTCGGTCTGTTTTTTTTCCATAGCATGAAAAAGGTCTGAAATTTGCAATCAGAAGTCATTTCCTCTCTAAAAAGTTGCCTCCTATAACCCGATTTATATAAAGCCGCTATCTTATGCGTTTTTTTTTTATTTTAACGCGACACGACATAATGACGTCATGTGACATGACGTCACCCCACATGCTATTCTATGTTTAACGTCATTTTACTATGACATCAAAATACCATAGCAACCAGTACTTAAATGGGACGTTACCATTAGCAAACTGTACATATATTGAAACAGTGTTATGGCAAACCCAAGAATTACACCAATGGTTAGTTTTTAAATGGTAAAAAGCCCACCTCAGACTTAGAAAATCCTACTAAAATTGCATATGCCAACCGCAAGACACATGGGATCTTGAGATATCGCAAGTTAGATATCTCACGATAAGTTGCGATACATCTTGAGAAATTGTAAGATATATCTCTATTTATTTTGTGATATCAATGACTCAAGACACATTGAGATATCTCAAGATAATTATCTCAAAACAACTTAAGATATCTCAAGACAGTTATCTCAAGATAACTTGAGATATCTTGAGATATCTTGAGATTAATTGAGATATCTCAATACAAATATCTCAATATAAATTGAGATATCTCAAGATAAAATGTGATATCTCAACATGGAGTATCTCAAGATAAATTAGACATATATCGAGATATCTCAAGATACGGTGCATCGCGGAGTATTACAATATACATATTTTACCGAGGTGTTCATAATCTGGGTTTCGTAGCAATGCGGGTTTGCCTTATCGACAATTTACATTCTAACCGAAGTAGTTCTCTTCGCAAACAAACCGAATGGTAACAAAATTTGAAAATATGTTGAAATACAGACAAAAAATCCTTCATTTGACTGTTTTAGTAAAAAAAGGTTTGACCCTTAAGGGGGCACTCCACAGTTTAATGTACATTTCTCAATCATCAAACACTTGACAAGCTCTTAGCCTGAATCCTTGAGCAAAAATAAATCACATCATCATTGTGTCATACATTTCTTAGAAGACAATAAAATTACCCATGTTTCCATACCAAATAAAAGTATCAAAAAGCATTTTCTGTACAACTTTAGTCCCATTTCTTTAAGATTACCCCACCCCTTAAAACATGCTAAAAATGCAATTTTAGCAATATTTCAAATGTCAATAAATAAAAATAAAAAATTTTCCTACACATATCAGGGTCATGTCTGCACTCATAATGCTCTTGCATATCAGGAAATGCTAAATTTTACATACCTAGTCCGGCATTTTAAAAAGTTATTCCACGCTTATCTCCTCGTCAGTGAAAATCAGCCATTTTAACTACTTTTAGGAAGTTTTTGATTGGTTCACATTTTTCTATTTATAGCCTCCAAAAAACCCAAAGAATGCATATTCCAATACACCAAAATAAAGTTAGAAGTAATCAAAACTGAAAAAAACATCAAACATGTGCTTCATAATTATTATAAAGACCATCGATGGACCTAAAAGATGCTTAGTTGATTTCTTTCTGATTTACACCATGGACATTCATGCGAAACTGAGGAGTGCCCCCTTATACTGATGAATAGTTTACCACCAACTATACTGATGAATAGTTTACGACTGTTATACTGATGAATAGTTTACGACTGTTATACTGATGAATAGTTTACGACTGTTATACTGATGAATAGTTTACGACTGTTATTTCATAGTTTAAGACTGTTATACTGATGAATAATTTACGACTGTTATACTGATGAATATTTTACGACTGTTATACTGATGAATAGTTTAAGACTGTTATACTGATGAATAGTTTACGACTGTTACACTGATGAATAGTTTAAGACTGTTATACTGATGAATAGTTTACGACTGTTACACTGATGAATAGTTTAAGACTGTTATACTGATGAATAGTTTACGACTGTTATACTGATGAATAGTTTACCGCCAACAAAACGGAAAGCTGACAGTAATAAACTAAAGCAAAAGAGTGTTGTGCTTATTTTGCGCACTAAGAAACTATAGATTTACAACATTGAAATTTTAAGTTTCATTAAAGTTCATAAAATCAGAGCAAATCTCTTAAAGGTGTATGTATTACTGTTTGATACAAATAATGACGAGGACGAGAACAACATATATAGCATGCGATATAGTAATGCGATTTCCTATTTCTTCTCTGTATAATATATACATATTTGGAATATAATGTATTGGGAACTTATGTTGTTAGAACGTGTGACCAAACCGGTTTGCATAATATATGGCAATACAATTTATGTTTAAATCAATTTAAATATGGCCAACTGTTGACATTTTCTGTACATAATGTATCAGAGCAGGGATTCAAATTATTACAAAATTTGTTGCCACTATTTACAAAAATAACGGACGCTTATGCATTGGTTCCTATTAACCAATGCTTCGTCTTATTCTACCATAGGTTTACCAATATTATTGGTTCAATATAATCAACAGTTAATAATATGAACAAAATATTTGCTTTATACTATTCTTATAATTAATAGTAATGACTGAACAAATGCAAGTGATGCAGAAAAACTAACGAGACGCTGTGAGCTTTTAAAAATTGAGGGTTGCCATGTATCCCTTTAACGTTATATCCTATGAAATACACATTTGACTGTAATGTCATGTGATAAAACGGATCTCAAGCGAGTCCCTATTTAATTTAAGATGTATGAAACTCATTTTTACAGGTAAACTCAGCAAAAGGCTCGTTAAAATTAAAATATTTCTCAACGAGTTTCATAAATCTTATATGGAAAGGGAAGTATTGTCCGGGGCCCTTGTTTCAGCCAAAGATTTTTCAGCAATAACATAAATTATTTTAGAAATACGTACACAAATTATATATTACTGGAACTGGCATTTCTAATGATAATTAAACATAATTTAGTTTTGAAAATCGGTTGAGAAATAAATATTTTACAGCCAAAACGCATTTTTGATGAGGCCTTTCCCATGTAATCTCCTTGTTGCTGGGACAGCAGAAAATTAAGAAATCACAAATAATTTCAGTTAGCTCAATTGTTTCCTATAAAACGTGCATGATGTCTTAATATACGCTTACCCAACATATTATTAAAATCATTTTTGGATAAAAATTCTGAAAAAAAAAGATTAATTTTATATATATATTTCTAATATTTGATGCAGAAAATGATTTAGTAACCGATTTTGAAAAGTAAGGTATTTTGATTTACCACTAAAATGTCTGTTTCATTGATATACCCTGATTTAGTTAAGGATTTTGGCTGGGCAAGTTTTGACATCTTCAAGTCTAAGAATTTTATTTTTTAAATCATTGTTTTATTTGCCAACAGAATTGTTTTTGCATCCTAGTAGATATGGATATAATGTAGGATTTAAGATGGTAACTTATCGAATTTTAAGCAAATTGTTTTTTTCATATAATTTTGTTCCGTCATTTGTGATCATCTTTTGTTATCAACAAAATAGTGGGTATGGGTAGCTCTGATTAGAATTTATCCTTTTGCTATAGAAAAAATAAGATTTTTGTTTTTCATTAGTGGAATACATATATAAAAGTAGATACTGAGGTAATTTTATATTCGATCTCTATGTCAAAATTGTGTGTACAGTATTTTAAAGTGAAAATGTCAAAATAATTCTAACATGTGCGTAATTTAAAGAATTATTAATAAAAAATCATTAGACACCTGATGACCTATATATTTTTTTACTTGGTTTGAAAGAAATGTCATTGAACCTTGTCATATACAAGTTTTAAAAAAAGATGAGCATTAGAACATACTTTTTTTTATCTTGAATTATATTTTTATTTAAACAAAATGGGTGGGGTACAGTCCATTTGAAGTAAAAGACGAACCAGGATTACAATTGTTTGTGTATGTTTTGAAAGATATGCATGTATGTAATCATTGTTTTTTAATAAATGTAATGTTATAAAAGAAAATTGTGAAAATATTCAATGACTCTATTTTCCTCTTTTTAGTGAAATATATGTGTCTTCTTCAAAGATGTCTAGTGAAAAATAAGTGTGATGACCTACCAATTTTTTGATAAGTTTGTATCTAAATGATACCAAAGAAGCTTTAAATATCAATTTTAAAACAATCTTAGCACTGCGTCCTTTCCCATCCGTAATAGTTGAATGTCTAAAAAGTCTAAAAAAAACTTAAGCTTAAAAAACCGCCCCGAATCATCCTCCATGTATGTAAAGATGTAATGTGAAATTCAATACTATTATATCTACTAAATTAACTATATACAGATATTTTACTGTTATTTCCTGTACTAAAGAAGTCAAATATAAAAAACGTAACTAAATTTAAACAAAACGTGTGTTACTTACTAGTGATTATGGAAACAAACACCCAAACAAGAACTATCCTTGTCATAACTGTAAAAAACGGAGGCTAGTGACCGTTTCAATCAATGTCATACCAGGGAGTACGTTATAGGGAGGAGAAACGGGTTCATAAACGCTCTAGTTTATCGATTTATGTTGTCGCGCTAGAACGCCGCCATTTACTATTTTATCGATACAGGTAAATCGATCGTAAGCGCGTTACATTCGAAAAGTTAAAATTTCAGCCAGCATCTCAAATTAGGCAGTTTTTACAGCTCCTTTTTACGGCTTTCTGTTATAATCAACATCACGAAATTACATTCTTGACAAAGATAAATATGTCTACTATTCACTTTTTGTTATTATTAATGCCTAATATAACCCATACTTCGTATCTCGTTTGCAATAGCATTATTGTGTTACGGGATAGGTATGACACAAGGTCACCGCTGATTCACAGTTGATAGGCACCGCATTTTAATTAGATGGTCGGAGATAGGCGGAGTTTGAGAACGTGTAAGAAACACACTACCGTGAATATTACTAAATACGCAGATCACACTAGTCCGGCAGATATCCAACTTGACCCGGATTTGAGGTCCATACATTTGTTCTCGGCTGATTCTGTATCTTCAGACCGTATACTTGCAGAATCCTAATGATGTCACACTGTCACCATTGAGCTTTTGTTTTTTGCATTTTTAATTTTTCACTTTTTATGTATATGTTTTTATTTAACGATGCCATCCTGTCATCATGGAATAGTCAAAATAATACCCCAATTAGGCCTTTCACCCAGTTATACATAGCATTATAATTATGTTGATTTTGCTGGGCCACCATAATTTCAATCGGGATATGACCTAGCGAGATCCGTTGAAATCGGTCCGATCATATCCCGATTGAAAGTGTGGTGGCCCAGCAAAATCATCATATAAAGCTATGTATAGGCTGACAAGCCTATTTGGGGTATGTGGGATGGGTATTTTCAACAAACATGTTGGGTACACACTATACTAGCGTCATATAGAATACCAATACCTAGCTAGATCCGTTGAAATCGGTCTGATCATATCCCGATTGAAAGTATGGTGGCCCAGCAAAATAATCATATAATGCTATGTATAACTGGCTGACAAGTGTGAGATGGGTATTTCCAACAAACCTGCGGCGTACACACTGTAATAGCGTCATATAGAATACCAATACCTAGCGAAATCCGTTGAAATCGGTCCGATCATATCCTGATTGAAAGTATGGGTGGCACAGCAGTCATCATATAATGCTATGTATTACTGGCTGACAAACCTATTTGGGGTATGTGGGATGGGTATTTCCAACAAATCTGTGGGGTACACACTATACTCAGATCATCAGTTAGATATCCAATCCATTGTTAAAAGTAACAAGGACATTATCCCAGACTTACTAGCGGTCCATACAGTGTTCGGATGTGACATAGTTGCTTGTTTTGTGGGAATTGGTAAAGGGACAGTGCTGAAAACATTGAGAGCGGGACATTCGCTTGCTTTGTTGAGTGACAGAAATGCCGATATGGATATTTTAATTGAGCAGTCAAGCAAGTTCATATGTACGTGTTATGGGATATCAAGAGCGGAGAACATGTCCGAGGCTCGACATAATTCATGAGCTAAAAAGGTTGGACAATCCCCTGCATCCACACTGAAGTTGAAGTCCCTACTATCGTTTGTGGAAAACGTTAAACGCCTCATCTTCAGTCATGTACCTGGAAACATGCTCTGGACAAAGATCCACCAGACTTAGATCCTATGGAATATGAATTGTCTCGGGATGATGCTGCCAAATCCCTTGTTCCTATTATGGTGCCAAAGCTCATCAAATGTCCGTGCGAGAGTGAAGCTCCATGTGTTTCTATGAGATACAGATGTAATCAGGCCAGGCTTTCCTGCACCATATTTTGTGCATGCCAGGGTAGCATTAACTGCTTGAATAAGCAGACGAAGACAATATCAGTGATATAAACTCAATACAAAATCGAAAGTTAAGATGTAGGACACAGTGTGAAATTGACGTGCTAAATGTCTTGAGTTGTTCTATGACTTGAATCCAAAGCGTTAATGGTACATAACATAGAACAGTGTACTATCACATGCATCCGTTTTAAAGCATTCATTTTCTGCTTTCCCAATGTCATCAACCAATCAATTTTAATATCCACGTGCATTGCGATAGACATATCTGAGTCCGTCTGTTCGTCCGTCACGCTGTTTCCCCTTTAATTGAACAAGGTTAATGTTTAACTCGCCCACACAGCGGGGGTCAAACATATCACGTTAAATTAAAATTTAAATACAGGAAAGTTTATTTTAAATATTTTGATATAAGACTTTGCATATGCATAGCTGTAATTAAATATGTGGAAAATATAATCTGGATTATAGTTTTGACACCCGGTCTATATATGCCTTATTGGGATAGGTTAAGGGGCGTGTGTGTGTGTGGGGTGGGGGGGGGGGATGGGGTGGTAATGTAGGGTGGGGGGGGGGCACAAACATTGATTCTTCAAATGGGATAATGTTGCATTTTAAATGAAAATTAATGGGAATATATGAATATGCGTTATTTGATTTTCTCTAGTTATGTCTGTTAAACTCTTATGTTAATATATGTATCAAAATAGATCATTTGGTAGATATACTCTCATTTATATCGCAGTTTAACTGCTGAAAAAATGTCATTGAATTATGAGTATTAATACAGATTTGTGTGAATTAAGGAACATACAATTAGTTTGATTTGTACTTATTTAGGCCCCTTATGAGTCAAAAACCTTGATTTCATCATTATTGGCGGCCATATTGGACGCCATCTTGAATTTTGCAAAATGCTCAATGATGACAGAGTGACAACATTCAGATCCATAAAATATACGGTCCGTAGATGCCAAATATGTAACATCAATTGTATGAACGCCAAATCCAGGTTATGTCCAAAAAGGGCATGTATCTTCCGGACTACCATTCTCGCTTGACAAACAGACCTAATAACCGAATGGTTTTAGACCACTACCTTACTAACAGCCATGTACCTTCGGGGCTACTACCTTACCAGTGCCCTTGTACTTTGGTAACTTCTACCTTAATAGTGCCAATTCACTTTGGTGGCTAATACCTTACTAGTGCCCATATACTTTGGTGGCTATCACCTTACTAGTGCCCATGGACTTTGGTGGCTACTACCTTACTAGTGCCAATTTACTTTGGTGGCTACCACCTTGATAGTGCCCATATACTTTGGAGGCTACTACCTTACTAGTGCCCAAATATTTTGGTGGCTACCACCTTACTCGTGCCCAAATACTTTGGTGGCTACCACCTTACTAGTGCCCATATACTTTGGTTGCTACCACCTTACTAGTGCCAATGTACGTTGGTGGCTACTACCTTACTAGGGCAAATGTACTTTGGTGGCTACTACCTTTCTAGTGCCCATGGACTTTGGTGGCTACTACCTTACTAGTGCAAAAGTATTTTGGTGGCTACTACCTTTCTAGTGACCATGGACTTTGGTGGCTACTGCCTTACTAGTGTCAATGTACCTTGGTGGATACTACCTTCCTAGTCACCATGGACTTTGGTGGCTACTACCGTCCTAGTGCCAATGTAATTTGGTGGCTACTACCTTCCTAGTGCTCATATACTTTAGTGGCCAAAACCCTATTAGTGCTCAAATACTTTGGTGGCTACTATCTTACTAGTGCCCATATACTTTGGTGGCTAACACCTTACTAGTGCCCATGGACTTTGGTAGATACCACCTTCCTAGTGCCCATGGTTTTTGGTGGCTTCCACCTTCCTAGTGCCCATGGACTTTGTTGGCTTCCACCTTCCTAGTGCCCATGGACTTTGGTGGCTACTACCTTCCTAGTGCCCTTGAACATTGGTGGATAATACCTTCTTAGTGCCCATATACTTTGGTGGCTACTACCCTACTAGTGCCCAAATACTTTGATGACTACATCCCTACTAGTGCCCCACTTCTTTGGTGGCTACCACCTTACTAGTGCCCATATACTTTGGTGGCTACCACCTTACTAGTGCCAATGTACTTTGATGGCTGCCACCTTCTTAGTGCCCATGGACTTTGGTGGCTACCACCTTCCTAGTGCACATGGACTTTGGTGGCTACCACCTTCTTAGTGCCCACGGACACTGGTGGCTATCACGTTACTAGTGCCTATGGACTTTGGTGGCTACCACATTCTTAGTGCCCATGGTCTTTGGTGGCTACTACCTTACTAGGGCCCATGTACTTTGGTGGCTACTTTACTAGTGCCAATGTACTTTGGTGGCTACTACCGTCCTAGTGCCCATGAACTTTAGTGGTTACTACCTTCCTAGTGCCCATGGACTTTGGTGGCTACTACCTTACTAGTGCCAATGTACTTTGGTGGCTACTACCGTCCTAGTTCCCATGAACGTTGGTGGCAACTACCTTCCTAGTGCCAATGTACTTCAGTGGCTACCACCTTACTGGTGCCCATGGATTTGGTGGCTACTACCTTCCTAGTGCCCATGGTCTTTGTTGGCTACCACCTTGCTAGTGTCATGGCCTTTGGTGGCTACTACCTACATAGGACATTGGTGGCTACCACCTTAGTAGTGCCCGTGGTCTTTGGTGGCTTCCACCTTCCTAGTGCAAATGGACTTTGGTGGCTACCACCTTCATAGTGCCCATAGACGTTGGTGGCTACCACCTTCCTAGTGCCCATGGACTTTGGTGGCTACCAGCTTCCTAGTGTTCACGGACTTTGGTGGCTACTATCTTACTAGTGCCACTGTACTTTGGTGGCTACCACCTTCCTAGTGCCCATAAACTTTGGTGGCTACCACCTGCCTAGTGCCTATGGACTTTGGTGGCTACCACCTTACTAGTGCCCATGGACTTTGCTGACTATCACCTTCCTAGTGCTCATGGTCTTTGGCGGCTACCACCTTCCTATTGCCCACGGACTTTGGTGGCTACTATCTTCCTAGTGTCCACGGACTTTGGTGGCTATCACCTTACTAGTGCCCATAGACTTTGGTGGCTACCACCTTCCTAGTGCCCATGGTCTTTGGTGGCTACCACCTTCCTAGTGCCCATGGATTTTGGTGGTTATTGCCTTATACTTTGGTGGCTACTATCTTACTAGTGCCTAAATACTTCTTTGGTGGCTATCACCTTACTAGTGCCTATATACTTTGGTGGCTACCACCTTACTAGTGCCCATGTACTTTGGTGGCTACTACCTTCCTAGTGCCCATGTACTTTGGCGGCTACTACCTTCCAAGTGCCCATGGACGTTGGTGGCTACTACCTTTCTAGTGACAATTTACTTTTGTGGCTATTACCTTCCAAGTGCCCATGGACTTTGGAGGTTACTACCTTACTCTTGCCAATGTACTTTGGTGGCTACTACCTTGCTAGTGCCAATTTACTTTTGTGGCTTTACCTTCCAAGTGAGAATGGGCTTTGGAGGCTACTACCTTACTATTGCCAATGTACTTTGGTGGCTACTACCTTGTTAGTGCCCATATACTTCGGTGGCTACTATCTTACTAGTGCCTGAATACTTTGATGGCTACCACTTTACTAGTGCCAATGGACTGTGGTGGTTACTACCGTCCTAGTGCCAATGTACTTTGGTGGCTACAACCTTTCTAGTTCACATATACTTTGGTGGCTACTACCATATTAGTGCCCAAATACTTTGATGGCTACTATCTTACTAGTCCCTAATTACTTTGGTGGCTACCACCTTACCAGTGCCCATATACTTTGGTGGCTACCACCTTACTAGTGCCAGTGAACTTTGGCGGCTACTACCTTAGTCGGGCCAATGTACTTTGGTGGCTACTGCCTTCCTAGTGCCCATATACTTTGGTGGCTACTGTCTTACTAGTGCTCAAATACTTTGGTGGCTACCACCTTACTAGTGCCCATATACTTTACTGGCTACCACCTTACTAGTGCAAATGGACTTTGGTGGCTAATACTTTACTAGGGCCCATGTACTTTGGTGGCTACCACCTTCCTAGTGCCCATGGACTTTGGTGGCAACTACATTCCTAGTGCCAATGTACCTTGATGGCTACCACCTTCCTAGTGCCCACGGACTTTGGTGGCTACTACCTTCCTATTGCCCATGGACTTTGGTGGCTGCCACCTTCCTAGTGCCCAAGGACTTTGGTGGCTACTACCTTCCTAGTGCCCATAGATTTTGGTGGCTACCACTTTACTAGTGCCCATGGACTTTGGTGGCTTACACCTTCCTAGTGCCCATGCATTTTGGTGGCTTCTACCTTCCTAGTGCCCATGGACTTTTATGGCTACCACCTTAGTAGTGTCCATATACTTTGGTGGCTACCACCTCCCTAGTGCCAATGGTATTTGGCGGCTACCACCTTCCTAGTGCCCACGGACTTTAGTGGCAACCACCTTACTAGTTCCCACGGACTTTGGTGGCTACCACCTTCCTAGTGCCCACGGTCTGTGGTGGCTACCACATGGCTAGTGCCATGGCCTTTGGTTGCTACCACCTTCCTAGTGCCCATGGACGTTGGTGGCTAACACCTTCATAGTGCCCATGGTTTTTGGTGGCTTCCATCTTCCTAGTGCCCATGGACTTTGGTGGCTACTACCTTCCTAGTGCCCACGGACTTTGGTGGCTACCACCTTAGTAGTGCCCGTGGTCTTCGATGGCTTCCACCTTCCTAGTGCTCATGGACTTTGGTGGCTACTACATTCCTAGTGCTCGCGGACTTTGGTGGCTACCACCTTAGTAGTGCCCATATGCTTTGGTGCCTACCACCTTCCTAGTGCCCATGGACTTTCGTGGATACTACCTTCCTAGTGCCCATAGACTTTGGTGGCTACTACCGTCCTAGTGCCAATGTACATTGATGGATACTACCTTCCTAGTGCCGATATACTTTGGTGGCTACTATCTTATTGGTGCCCAAGTACTTTGGTGGCTATTATCTTACTAGTGCCTAAATACTCTGGTGGCTTCCACCTTCCTAGTGCCCATGAACTTTGGTGGCTAATACTTTCCTAGTGCCCATGGACTTTGGTGGCTACCAGCTTCCTAGTGTTCACGGACTTTGGTGGCTACTATCTTACTAGTGCCACTGTACTTTGGTGGCTACCACCTTCCTAGTGCCCATAAACTTTGGTGGCTACCACCTGCCTAGTGCCTATGGACTTTGGTGGCTACCACCTTACTAGTGCCCATGGACTTTGCTGACTATCACCTTCCTAGTGCTCATGGTCTTTGGCGGCTACCACCTTCCTATTGCCCACGGACTTTGGTGGCTACTATCTTCCTAGTGTCCACGGACTTTGGTGGCTATCACCTTACTAGTGCCCATAGACTTTGGTGGCTACCACCTTCCTAGTGCCCATGGTCTTTGGTGGCTACCACCTTCCTAGTGCCCATGGATTTTGGTGGTTATTGCCTTATACTTTGGTGGCTACTATCTTACTAGTGCCTAAATACTTCTTTGGTGGCTATCACCTTACTAGTGCCTATATACTTTGGTGGCTACCACCTTACTAGTGCCCATGTACTTTGGTGGCTACTACCTTCCTAGTGCCCATGTACTTTGGCGGCTACTACCTTCCAAGTGCCCATGGACGTTGGTGGCTACTACCTTTCTAGTGACAATTTACTTTTGTGGCTATTACCTTCCAAGTGCCCATGGACTTTGGAGGTTACTACCTTACTCTTGCCAATGTACTTTGGTGGCTACTACCTTGCTAGTGCCAATTTACTTTTGTGGCTTTTACCTTCCAAGTGAGAATGGGCTTTGGAGGCTACTACCTTACTATTGCCAATGTACTTTGGTGGCTACTACCTTGTTAGTGCCCATATACTTCGGTGGCTACTATCTTACTAGTGCCTGAATACTTTGATGGCTACCACTTTACTAGTGCCAATGGACTGTGGTGGTTACTACCGTCCTAGTGCCAATGTACTTTGGTGGCTACAACCTTTCTAGTTCACATATACTTTGGTGGCTACTACCATATTAGTGCCCAAATACTTTGATGGCTACTATCTTACTAGTCCCTAATTACTTTGGTGGCTACCACCTTACCAGTGCCCATATACTTTGGTGGCTACCACCTTACTAGTGCCAGTGAACTTTGGCGGCTACTACCTTAGTAGGGCCAATGTACTTTGGTGGCTACTGCCTTCCTAGTGCCCATATACTTTGGTGGCTACTGTCTTACTAGTGCTCAAATACTTTGGTGGCTACCACCTTACTAGTGCCCATATACTTTACTGGCTACCACCTTACTAGTGCAAATGGACTTTGGTGGCTAATACTTTACTAGGGCCCATGTACTTTGGTGGCTACCACCTTCCTAGTGCCCATGGACTTTGGTGGCAACTACATTCCTAGTGCCAATGTACCTTGATGGCTACCACCTTCCTAGTGCCCACGGACTTTGGTGGCTACTACCTTCCTATTGCCCATGGACTTTGGTGGCTGCCACCTTCCTAGTGCCCAAGGACTTTGGTGGCTACTACCTTCCTAGTGCCCATAGATTTTGGTGGCTACCACTTTACTAGTGCCCATGGACTTTGGTGGCTTACACCTTCCTAGTGCCCATGCATTTTGGTGGCTTCTACCTTCCTAGTGCCCATGGACTTTTATGACTACCACCTTAGTAGTGTCCATATACTTTGGTGGCTACCACCTCCCTAGTGCCAATGGTATTTGGCGGCTATCACCTTCCTAGTGCCCACGGACTTTAGTGGCAACCACCTTACTAGTTCCCACGGACTTTGGTGGCTACCACCTTCCTAGTGCCCACGGTCTTTGGTGGCTACCACATGGCTAGTGCCATGGCCTTTGGTTGCTACCACCTTCCTAGTGCCCATGGACGTTGGTGGCTAACACCTTCATAGTGCCCATGGTTTTTGGTGGCTTCCATCTTCCTAGTGCCCATGGACTTTGGTGGCTACTACCTTCCTAGTGCCCACGGACTTTGGTGGCTACCACCTTAGTAGTGCCCGTGGTCTTCGATGGCTTCCACCTTTCTAGTGATCATGGACTTTGGTGGCTACTACATTCCTAGTGCTCGCGGACTTTGGTGGCTACCACCTTAGTAGTGCCCATATGCTTTGGTGCCTACCACCTTCCTAGTGCCCATGGACTTTCGTGGATACTACCTTCCTAGTGCCCATAGACTTTGGTGGCTACTACCGTCCTAGTGCCAATGTACATTGATGGATACTACCTTCCTAGTGCCGATATACTTTGGTGGCTACTATCTTATTGGTGCCCAAGTACTTTGGTGGCTATTATCTTACTAGTGCCTAAATACTCTGGTGGCTTCCACCTTCCTAGTGCCCATGAACTTTGGTGGCTACTACTTTCCTATTGCCCACGAACTTTGGTGGCTACTACCGTCGTAGTGCCAATGTACATTGGTGGCACCTTAGTAGTGCCCATGGTCTTTGTTGGCTTCCACCTTCCTAGTGCCCATGGACTTTGGTGGCTACTACATTCCTAGTGTCCACGGACTTTGGTGGCTACCACCTTATAGTAATGCCCATATACCTTGGTGGCTACCAACTTCCTAGTGCCCATGGACTTTGGTGGCTACTACATTCCTAGTGCCCACGGACTTTGGTGGCTACCACCTTATAGTAGTGCCCATATACTTTCGTGGATACTACCTTTCTAGTGCCCATGGACTTTGGTGGCTACTACCGTCCTAGTGCCAATGTACATTGGTGGCTACTACCTTCCTAGTGCCCATATACTACCTTCCTAGTGCCCATATACTTTGGTGGCTACTATCCTATTAATACCCAAGTACTTTAGTGGCTATTATCTTACTAGTGCCTAAATACTTTGGTGTCTACCACCTTACTAGTGCCCATATACTTTGGTGGCTACCTCGTTACTAGTGCCAATGGACTTTGGTGGCTACAGCCTTACTAGTGCCAATGTACTTCGGTGGCTACTACCTTCCTAGTACCCATATAATTTAGTAACAACTTCCGTAATGTTCTTGCAGAATGATGTGGCTTATACTCACTGTAGGGATCCGTACACCGGATCTTGGTCAAGACCCCGTTCACTAGTACGGAGTTTTGGTCAGCCATGTTGTAGAAAACGTACGGATAACAACAGCAAAAGTAGGTTAACCACGTTTTTCTCCTATATTTGTTCATTTTATATGAATAATCAATATTGCTATATGGTGCGGAAACATTTCCCCGTTCAAATATTACCGTACATTGTTGACATATTACTTTAAATGCTACAATTCGGATCAAAGAAAAACAATTGCCGGTGCTGAAATTCGCCCAAAGAACCCTTCAGCAATACATATCTCATTAATTTTCAAGTTAACAAAAATTTTGAATTGGCAGATTTATTTGTTTTTCCAATATACGTGCATGTTCAAATGTTCAACTTCATTCATCCGAAATTGACCGAGATATGAATCGAAACAAAATTAATGTTTGTGTACGGGGTCTTGGGCACTTGTGTACGGAGTACTGCAAATATTCTCTTTCTACTGTACGGAGTTTTGCTTTAAATATATTGTATGAAACTATGGTTGTAATGGTACTTGCATTACATGTAATACATAAAACATTCATTGAATGTTTGTAAACAGTCAATGTAGTGTCATTAGAGCTGAATCAACGTAGATTTCCTTGAACAGATATAATCATGTGAGCTATATAGATAATTAATATTAACCCATGCCGTTATCTATATCATGTGTTGTCAATGTAGTTTAAGAACCAACTTTACATTTCCTATTAACATGCTTAGGAAAGTTTGACATAGTTTAGATGTCAGTATGGGGCATAGAATTAATTTTAACCTGACAGACAAACTCTTTGAAAAAAAAAGCCAGGATTTTTAACGCCTGTGGGACGTATAATAATACTTTCACAACCATTCGTCTGTCTGCCCGATCGTAGGTCATAAAACATATTGAAATTCACTCTTTAAATACGTTTTGGAAAGGTAGATCCATTGGAAGCATCTATCTAACTTTTTTGTGGCAGGGTTCGGTGTCCTTTCTTAGAAAGAAATTGGACATAATTCTTCGAAAGAAAAATGAAAGAAAATAAAAATATTTATGCAATGTTCCAACATCATTAGTAGGTGAGGGGTGGTAAAATATCATATCATATTGTGCATACCAAATTCTACACATCGGGTTCTACATATGGGGTTCTACACATGAAGTTCATTTATTTACAACGCGACAAACTAACTAAGGAGGCTGCCATTATTATAAACTACACCCAATCATAGCGGTTACATTCCACTATATAATACAACACAACACATCAACATTATATATAATACTAATGGTGTTGTAAATGACAAAAAAATATATATGACGTTAACTGTGGTCACATTGAGCTAAAATTGGACAACTGTATCAATTCTAACAGACAATAATATACGTCTGGACTTATGTGGTGTATGGTAATGGTCATTTGAAAATAGATTTGCATGAAAATAATTCGTCAACATGTTTAAAGCAAACGAATTTACAAAAGTAAAGTTGTTCACGCTGTGATTTAGTAACAATGATTGTTTGAATGTATTTTTTCTTTCTTTCTTTTTCTTTCTTTCTTTCTTTCTTTCTTTCTTTCTTTCTTTTCTTTCTTTCTTTCTTTCTTTTCCTACATTTTGTGAAATTCTGATGTGCAAGCAGGTGAATATTTGAATCTGTTCTAACTACGCCCCTGCTAGGGGTAGCAGGGGCGTATTCTGGGCTTAAAAATAATTTTCTTAAAGCGGGGGCATGAATGGTGATTACGGATATTATCTGGAATAGCCCATCCCCGCCTAACAGAAATTCGTTTCTGTCTAATCATAGGGTTATGCCCCGCTGCACCTTTTCACAGGCACTCACCCGTCCCGGAGAATATTTACGCATTTATCCCTATTGTATAGATTTAAACATATTTTATTGCCGTATAATATGCAAACGGGTTGGGCCACAAGTTCTAACAACATTAGTTACGGCCCTTCCCAATACAATATATTACAAAAATGTACATGGCTAAGCTAGTAGTTACATAGTATACATACACATTGTTGGTTTAACAATTACCATATACTTGAATATACCTGAGATCAGTTCCATTAGCTGTTGTCAAATATGGTATAGAGAGAAGAGATAGGAAGAAGCAAGGTTGTGATAACAGAAAGCGAGATTATAGACATGAAGTACAGTGAGTCAGAGCAGTATGCACCCTTTGTAAGAACTTGGTAAAATGTGCTAGTTTGTAAAGCGCTTGGTTTCGCTAATGTATTTTTGGAAAGCATTAAACATTAATGTATTTTCTTCATCTGAGAGTTGTTCTTGACCGAAAAGCAAAGTGTTTGCACTTAGCGGATGAAAACGTCGAGTGTATTGGAATAGAGTAAGTCGTTGTATGTGAAATCTATTACAATTAAACATAAAATGTTCTGCATCTTCTATTACATGTCCGCATTCGCAACTTGATGATGGTCGTAAATGATTTGTATAAAGATCGTTATTAAGATCGCTACATGCATTACGAATTCTCGCGTGTATAACGGCAAGTGGTCGCGGACCATGTAAGAAGAAACTAGGAACTGTAGGGCTAACATATAATAAGCTTTTAAGTTTGCGTTTAAAGATAGCAAGAGATTCGGAGTTTCTAATTTCGATTGGTAAGTTATTCCACAGAGTAATAGATGATGGTACAAATGATCTGGAAAAAATTTCCGTTCTTCTTGCTTCTTGCCATTGTCTCATAGTTGTTATTGTTTCTTAGTTTATAAGGGTTATTTTCCTGGACAAATGGAGGGAATAGGTTAGAAACATAAGGAGGCATTATGCCGTTATTGACTTTATAAACAATGGCAAGTTTTTGTGATTTACGTCTGTCGGATAATGAGAGCCATCCGATTTCAGATAATAATTTTTGTATTGATACTGATCTTGTTAATCCAGTAACAATCCGTGCGGCCTCATATTGGAGTTTTTCAAGCTTTTCTCGATCATAGACAGAACACCCATCCCACACAATAGATGCGTATTCTAAGATGGGACGCATGTATGAAAGGTAAATCTGATTAAGTGTTTTACGATTCAATTTGAATTTTAAAAGTCGCATTAGGCCTAAAACTTTTGACGCAGAAGCTATTATACTATTAATGTGTTCATGCCATTTACCATCTGAACTCAATATTATTCCCAAATGTTTATGGTTTTCTACAAATGTAAGCTGAACGTCATTTAAACGTAGCTGTGGACGGCGGTCCGTGCGTGTCAGAGATAAAAATAACACTTCAGTTTTATTTGGATTAAATTGAACAAGCCACCGTTTCGACCAATCTGATATAATACATAAATCGTGGTTTAAAATACCTTCCATATCGTCTATGCTAGATGTGGACATTGAAAGAGAACTGTCGTCTGCGAAAAGACGCGTTATACTTAACATGTTTTCGGCAATATCATTTATATACATTAGAAAAAGCAGAGGACCCAGGACTGATCCTTGTGGCACCCCGGCTTTCAACATTTTTGTTTCAGATGTGGATGTCCCAACCCGAACCCTTTGAAAACGGCCAGATAGGTAATTTGATAACCAACTTAAGAGTTTACCGTCAATGCCGTGTTGTTTTATCTTAAATATGAGGCCCTGATGCCATATACGATCAAAGGCCTTTGAAATATCATTAAAAACTATACACGTAAACTGTTTGGCATCGAAAGCTTGGCATATATGGTGGTACATGTCCATAAGTTGGTAGGCTGTAGAGTGACCTGGGAGAAAGCCGGATTGGTATTTATAAATGAGATTGTGAATATGGAAAAAGTTATACATGTGTTTGAAAACTATCCTTTCAATGACCTTTCCTACACAGCTAAGTAGCGATATCGGTCTATAATTGCTAGGGATGCTAGCGTCGCTTTTTTTAAAAAAACGCCATAACCACAGCGGTTTTCCAAATATCTGGAAATATGCAGTCATGTAATGATCTATTAAAAACTATGCATACGGTTTTGCAACAGTATACATTGATTCTTTTAGCATCTTGTGACTTATGTCGTCGTCTCCGCTTGCTTTGTTAACATTTAATATTTTTATAATATCGATTATTTCGGATTCTGTAATTATTATAGTTTCTAATTTTGCATTTGTTTTAAGTGTAAAGTTTGGTAACATAGCGTGTGTATCATCAACTGAAGATATAAATACAAAATATTCATTTAGGCAGTCCGCCTTTTCTTGATCTGAGATATGATAACTGACTTCACCATTTGGTAGTTGGATTTTTAAAGGTGGTATGGTTTCCGAGTGTTTGTTAGTTTTGATAAAGTACTTTAAAAGTTTCCAATATTGCCGTTGGTTAGTAACATTTGCTTCAGTTATAACTTCTTCGATATTGTTATAGAATTTTTCTTTTGCATGTTTCTTAAGATTATTGACTTTATTGACCTATTGTATAAAGAATGATTGTGTCTATAATCAAGGTTGCAAACCTCTAATAAAATATGTGTAATCCAAACTGAGTTGTTATTAATAGAAGATTAAACAAAAACACAACCAACACTATTGAATTAATGATAATATATATTTATTGAATGTTAACGTCGTCTTACAAACACACTGCATATACAACATATGAATGTGGAATGTGAAAAACAGGATTTTCATGTAGAAATTACGGGTGTGATTCGTTGAATATAACGAGATATTTTAAACTAGGTTATATAGTGCGGATGTATTAGAATTGATGATAAAGCACCTATCAGTTTATCTAATTAAAATTCAACTAATACTTTCAAAAAAGTTCAACATCATGGTGACACAAATATTATTTTCATTTTAAATACAGGTGTGTGATATTATCAGTAATCAATCAAAATCAACGCGTGACTTTTTTTTTAATAGGTAGAAGCATCCACTCATATATTTTTCTTTTTTATGAAATATCACATATAACACAAGGTTCTCAGTAGGTGTATTCATCATGACCATATTGAAATGTAATCATGGGGAAAAGCTTTTGATAAAATCAAATCGTTATAGACAACCAATTTAATGTCAAAAGGATCACGATTTCTCAAAAGTAATCCCTCCTTTTGCGATGGAAATGGGCATTATAAGTAGGTGAAAACTATCCATTTCTATTTGATTTTGTGATTATATGTATAAGAAGCGTATTAATAGGTTTAACTGGATCACTGATGAATATTTTCGAAATTTCGACGCTATGCTTACACTTTGTGAGCAATGAAAACAGTCGATCAATAAAAAAGCTGCACCCTTGACCTGTTTAGTAAACGAACAAGAACTTTCTTACATGTCTCAAGTTGTGACCCCACTTTTTCTGGTGATTTTTTAAGTGGAAAAAAATAGTTTTCTATATGAACATTACACTGCTGCATTATCCATACTTGGTTTGAATTTGCAGCAAATCATTAATATGTGACACTTTAACATTGGTGTCTTTGGGGAAAGTAATTAGTGCTTTCACACTACTTACATTCTATATATAAGAATCCAGCCCATATAACGGACGTAGAAGAAAACCACTTGTTTTTTAATCAAATATTTCATTATTTGGAGAATACATAGCTAAAAGAGTAAAATACACAAAACATAACACTATTATTTATTGTGTTCGTATTTATTGAAGCATTCACAGATATATAAGATTCAAATTCAATTGCAATATAAACTTTGTAATATATCAATCAATTAACATGGTTTAATACAACACAGTTTCTAATTGTATTCGTACTTAATTAGAAAATTACAAGACTATTATAGTTTACATAATTTAAAACATAAATATAATTGTTCACGGCATTAACCTTTTTTTAAAAAATAAATAAATATATGTATATCTATTTTTGCTTTAAACATCCATTGAACCTAATTACAACTGTCAGTTGACGAAATATTTTCCTGCAAATCTATTATCAAATGACCATTACCATACATCACATACTTATTTTGTTTTAAGAACGTCTAACTTTAATATTTGCTGACCAGAATTAGAATATTTGTATTATTTGTCCCATCTATTTACATGGTCCGCAAAATACCAGTCCGCATGTTATACCATACTGGTCCGCAGTCCGCTAGTCCGCGCTTATCAGTCCGGATTATATACCTACCCCCTAAATAATGTCTACAAATAACTACAATATAAGTAAATAACATCAGTGCAGAGCAACAAAAACAATCTTTGCATTGCAAAACCCCGTACAGTACATGGACAAGACTCCGTACACAAATCAGCATTTTTTTATATGAATTAGTTACGCTGGGCACGTTTTGTTCGATTCATATCTCGGCCAATTTCGGATGAATGATGCTGAAATTTTGAACATGCACGTATATTGGAAAAACAAATAAATCTGCCAATTCAAAATTTTCATTAACTTCAAAATTAATGAGATATTTATTGCTGAAGTGTATTTTGGGCGAATTTCAGCATCGGCAATTGTTTTTCTTTGATCCGAATTGTAGCATTTAAAGTAATATGTCAACAATGTACGGTATTATTTGAACGGGGAAATGATTCCGCAACATATAGCAATACTGATCATTCATATAAATGAACAGAAATAGGAGAAAAACGTGGTTAACCTACCTTTGCTGTTGTTATCCGCACGTTTTCTACAACATGGCTGACCAAAACTCCGTACTAGTGAACGGGGTCTTGACCAAGATCCGGTGTACGGATCCCTACAGTGATACTGGTCACGAATGTTTGCTAAAATACGATCTACCAAAACTGTATGCTGTTTACTAACCTAAAGTGGTGAGCTGAAAAATGTAAATTTGTTCTCGTTTTACTCTCTTTTTTGAACAGTACGTCTAAAAATGTCATTGTGACTGCACAATATCAGAAACAACAAACAATTAATTCACTGTATTAAACTCTTTATTAACAGTTCCCACATAGACATCATACTTATATATTTATATAACGAAGTAAACAATTACATGACTATGAATTGAATTGAATTGAATGTTGTTTAACGGCTCATCAACACAGTATAGGTTATTTAGAGCCGCCCCATAGAGAGGGGAAGGATACATAGGAATCCGGGAACCTGCCCTACTCTTATTATCGAATAGATTCCAATGGTTCTTTTACGTGCTCGGAAAATAGACCGATACACGGGACCGCCCGATTTACGTCCCCATCCGATGGACGAGGCTAAGGGAAAGTGTCTTTCCCAAGAACACACCGACGAAACTCAGTGGCACCACGGAGGATTGAACCCGGGGCCTCCGGTTACAAATCCATATTTTTATGATAATAATGTCATGAATGTCACAACTTTTGCAGATATTAATAAATCACAAACTACTTTAAGTATAATCATGATACATTGTTACAGGGTCTGCTCTCAATAAATGTGCCACAATACCTTAAATTCACCTATTACATTATATCGATATAATAGCTATAGAATGTCAACAACATGTTACCAGCACATATCATGAAATATATTGAGACGTAAGCGAAGATATTTTCATGATATATGTATGTAAGACCAGTTGGATATTCCATAACCGATTTATCGCTTTCAACGTCACAAAGTGTGGCATTATACGGTATTACGCAACAGTGTATTTATAAAATGTGTTATGAGAGATATCACATTCTTGTGATGTAGTGATGACTATTACAGGTATATAACAAGAAAGGAAAATCCCGCACTATGCAATAATATGCAATACAACACTAATGACTATTGACATAAATCGTTTAAGGGCTTGCCCTTTTTAATAAAAGCCTGAAAAGGCTGTAGATGCATAAAATAACAATAACTAACTTTTTAGGGACTGGCCCCTTTTAAGTTTTTGTAAGTCGAAGTCTTAAAAGCTTCAAAATTGTATAAAATAGAAAGACAAAAATCAGTCACTAGCCTTTTTTCCACAAGCATCAATTTACATCCCTAGTCAGGACATCGCTACTCAGGACAGGAAGTACAGCTACAAGGGCGCAACTTCTATATACGGACAGGAAATATAGATATATATATGTACATACTTGTTTCTGTATTTAACCTCAACTTAAATCAGAGTGGAATACATCTTCATACATTTTTTGGGCCGAAATTTACTGAGAGAAAAGAGAATTTTCAATGTCACATAGTGCGTTTTGAATGCAAATATCTTGCCAGGTTTGCAGTGTAACATGGGTTTACAGAGCCGCATCAGGCAGGTTTGAAGTATAACATGGGTTTACAGAGCCGCATCAGGCAGGTTTGCAGTGTAACATGGGTTTACAGAGCCGCATCAGGCAGGTTTGAAGTATAACATGGGTTTACAGAGCCGCATCAGGCAGGTTTGCAGTGTAACATGGGTTTACATAGCCGCATCAGGCAGGTTTGAAGTATAACATGGGTTTACAGAGCCGCATCAGGCAGGTTTGCAGTGTAACATGGGTTTACAGAGCCGCATCAGGCAGGTTTGAAGTATAACATGGGTTTACAGAGCCGCATCAGGCAGGTTTGAAGTATAACATGGGTTTACAGAGCCGCATCAGGCAGGTTTGAAGTATAACATGGGTTTACAGAGCCGCATCATGATCAAATACATTTCCGCTGAATTAGTTAAATACTAATAGATACAGGTCTCATTAAAGGGGAATATGGACATTTTGATTTGATTTTAAACTCGCGACGTCACGTTAGTTTTACTACGTTACTTGAATTGTTTCAATCGTTAATATTAATTATACTAATATTTCAAAGCTGCAACAATAATATATTTAAACCGTTGTCAGAATAACCTGGGATGAGCTCTGGAATAACCAGCAAACAATGAAAAATCAAACTTTTATTTAAGAATGTATTGATAAATCCAGTTGCTAATTGTAATTCTTTAAAGAAACTAACTCTTCAACTGACGGCAAACTTGCACTACGAATCCGTTGATCAAAACTCTGGCCAGGTCCTCATATAATAATGTACATGTGTCGATTAAAAGTTCTTAAAATACCCATGACTGAATATGTGTAAAATGAATTGTGAGTTGGTAACTCTTAATTCGGTTTCGTGGGGTTTGTCTGGCTGAGTTGAGCCATTTATACTGTGTCTATATAGTTTCTCCAAATATATATACCTGGTCGTCAGTAGGTTTAGAAACGGTGTACATATCTTGTAAATTGTTGCTGTTGCCAGCAGGATAGCTACTTTAATACCAACTTAATTTAAAACTGCTATAGTTAATTTTATCATGCAGATATGCACTTTTCTGCCTAATAAAGGGGTGACCTAATAAATTTTGCTTTATTAGACACTGACCAATAGAGCAAACCATTGCGGAATCCCTCGGCGTTTGTTGTACGTAACGTTATCTGACGTCATGCACGTAACGTTGCCCGACGTCATAAAACAAACAAAAACAACAACATGACGGCGTCCTCGATAAGCGTAACATTCTGAGAAATAGGTAATAATAGTAATTCATACATCTACATGATAAATAGAATATTATGTCAGTGCCTTTTACTATCAAGTTTATTAGGCTCGGCACGAAAACGAAGAATGGCTCGGCAGAGCCTCGCCATTCTTCGTTTTCTAAGCCTCGCCTAATAAACTTGATAGTAAAAGGCACTGACATAATATTCTCTATATCTGATGCCAAACGTATCTCATCTACTCAGAATCAAATGAATTGAATTGAATGTTGTTAAACGGCTCATAATCACATTGGTTAGGTATGTTATCTGGAGCTGTCTCCTCCTATGTTTCTTGAACGTGCTCTGAGGAAATGAATATTATATCCACAGTATTCATTATGTGTAATACAATTGCTTACATACTTGTTGGAATGATATACATATACAATATGTATTTTTCTTCTTCTAATTTATGTTCGGACTCCTCCACAGGGAAGGCTTTTTAAATCTAAGGTTTCGAGTACAGGGTTTGAACCCTGGGTCCAGTGGTCAAGCTCAAAAGTTTGAATTTAACAAAATGCACATTACGGATACAGTTTTCAAAATGTTTAATGAACTGTCGTTGTATTCTCATAGTTTCATCGTATCCTGTCAACTATTACGGCAGATAAAGCAGTGTGTTCATATTTGATCATTTGACACCGTGGTTGCCTAGTATATGTATGTGGCAGCGAAGTGCAGATATTTGTGATGGGCCATCCTCGTCTTTGCTCTAGTTATTAGTATACGTAGACATTCATGGAGTTTGTAATCTTTTCATCCTTTTAACACCCATTAATAACGACTCTGTGCGATTAGATCTGATTCGGGAATACGTGACTTAACGTAATTTTAATATGTACTCATTTCCGATCAGGTAAGTAATATTACATGTATAAAATTATATGGTGGAAGCTTTGTTTTAATGATGTGGTTATCACGATATCCGACGTTCTATTCCTTTTCGTTTGAGCTAACCTTAAATGTAAGTGGTGAACAATTGACTAGATGTTGACAAAAGGTGACAAATGCTTCACACATTGATACAATTCCAAATATGACCATTGTTTGGGGTGTTTGATTCAGCAAAATGTTATTTCAGCATTAATATGAGCTATTTTAAAAATACGTACATACACGTTATACCGTTTGAACTTGGGACAGCAGGAAATTAAGAAATATCAAATAACTTCATTTAGCCTTTATGGTTTGCTATAAAACGTTCTGAGTGTCTTAGTTTACATTTACAACACATTTTTGGATAAAAATTCTGGAAAAATAAAACAAAATCAAATTTTTGATGCAGCAGAATTGTCTGTTTCATTGATATACGACACATTTAGCTGAAAGTTGTATTATTTATGAAAAGTAAAAAAACAACAACAATCTTTAGCTGAAACAAGCACTCCGAACAATAGACATAATGCTGCATTGTAAAAACTTGCAAATGTACTGCACATACTTTGTATCAGCAATTCAAAACATACTAAAAGAGAGACAAATGCCTCACACATTGATACAATTCAGAATATGACTTAGACGCAATACTGCATTTAAAAACTTACAAATGTACAGCACATACTTTGTGTATCAGAAATTACATACTTAAACGGTGACAAATGCCTCATACATTGATACAATTCAGAATAAGACTATTGTTTGGTGCATTTATTTCAGCCAAAGGTATTTCATCATTAACATGAGCTATTTTAATATTAAATACGTACATACATTATACCATTAGAACTGGAAGTTTAAGTGGTAAATAGAAATACCTTAGTTTTGAAAATCAGTTGGGAAATAAATATTCAACAGCCAAAAATATTATTATGGTGGTTTTTTTTCCATGTAAATCCTTCTTGTTGGGACAGCAGGGAATTAAGAAATCTCAAATAACTTCAGTTTAGCCTTTACTTTTTGCTGTACAGCTTTCTCTATGTCTTAGTTTACATTTAAGACATTAAACCCCTTTTGGAATAAAAATTCTGAAAAATATTTTTCAAATTTTTGATGCAAAATTGTGCATTGAAAGCGCCCTTTCTAAAACAACTTTTGCAAGTGAATATTTCATTTGTCAACTGATTTTGAAAAGTAAGTTATTTTTATTTACCACTAAAAACTGTCAGTTTCATTGATATGCAACACATTTAGCTTAAAGTTGAATTTTGTCTGAAAAGTCAACAAAAACTTTAGCTGAAACAAACACCCTGAACAACAGACATAATGCTGCATTGTAAAAACTTACAAATGTACAGCACATACATTGTATCAGCAATAGAAAACAAACTTCAAAGGTGACTAATGCCTCACACATTGATACAATTCAGATTATGACTTAGACACAATACTGCATTTAAAAACTTACAAATGTACAGCACATACATTGTATCAGCAATTGAAAACATACTTAAAAGGTGACAAATGCCTCACACATCGATACAATTCAGAATATGACTTAGACACAATACTGCATTTAAAAACTTACAAATGTTCAGCACATACATTGTATCAGCAATTGAAAACATACTTAAAAGGTGACAAATGTCTCACACATTGATACATATGACTAGACATAATGCTGCATTGTAAAAACTTACAAATGTACAGCACATACTTTGTATCAGCAATTGAAAACATACTTAAAAGGTGAAAAATGCCTCACACATTGATACAATTCAGAATATGACTCGACACAATGTTGCATTGTAAATCTTACAAATGTATAGCACATACTTCGTATCAGCAATTGAAAACATATCAAATGAGAGACAAATGCCTCACACATTGATACAATTCATAATATGACTAGAAAATATCCAGTGACCAGAAATACGATCACAAGCTTCCTTTCCATATCCTTTCCATATAAGTGTTACCTATACATCAAGTTTTATTGCAATATCTCATTGATAAAGTTATTGAGCGTAAGCATCATTGCAAAGCCCTTTAGTACTTTCAAAGTTAGGACTTCAACCCATTTGACTCATGTGACCTTTGATCTGCAAATGTTTGACCTTTGAGTCTACCATGTGTCTACATTCCCTTTAATAAACAATAAAATTTCAATCTTAAGAGGGTAGAGGGTTGTTCCAACAACCAAGATCCCACTTATTTTTTATCCTGTGATGGAGGCTGGTCCAACATTTCACATAACTGACTGCAGTACCCTGGATGACTTGGCATGCTGTACGAGGCAGGGAATTCTCCTTTTCTTCCATGGCCACCCACAAACATGCAGTCCTCTCTTTGAATAGTTCGCCACAAGATCTGCAAGCCACTATCAAAGGAACGAAAGTGCTCCTTATGTTTCATCCAAAATGATTTTGGCCGTAAACCTTTGAAAATAAGAAGAAAACGTGTTAACACATAATGTAAACCTTTGTCCAAATCCTGACAAATACAATAAATTAATACAACTTACTGCTCTTTGTAACATTAACATATTTATCAAACATACATTCTAAAGTATCTGAAATAGCCAAGCTAATATAGTGTAAGAAATAACAAGAGATTTGAAAAGGAAAGCATGCTCAAAAATTGAAAGTAAGTAGATAGCCACAGTCCGCATGTCAATGCTACACAGGTCAAAATGAAGTGCAAACTGATGTAGGTCCCAGCCAGGACATTCAAACGTTGGTTTACAAGTTCAGGTCGATAAACGGACCATACACACGATGGATATCTTCACATCAATAACAGGTGAGATTCTGAACCTGTACCCTAAACAAAACGCGACCGATATTTTGATAAAAGTCGCCGTGGAACCAAATTTTGTTCATTAAATCGGGTAAATAACACTGAGCAGAACTTATACCAACAAGAGAACCTGCATCACTCTACTGACTAAAATGGTAGTAGCCACCAACATACATGGCACTATTAAGGTAGTAGCCACCAAAGTATATTGGCAACAGTAAGGTAGTAGCCACCAAAGTATATTGGCAATAGTAAGGTAGTAGCCACCAAAGTACATTGGCACTAGGAATAAAGTAGCCACCAAAGCACATGGGCACTAGAAAGGTCGTTGCCACCAAAGAACATAGGCACAAGGACGGCGGTAGCCACCAACGTGCATGGGCACTAGTAAGGTAATAGCCACCAAAGTACATGGGCACTAGGAATGTAGTAGCAACCAAAGTACATGGGCCCTAGTAAGGTAGTAGCCACCAAAGTACATTGGCACTAGGACGGCAGTAGCCACCAAAGTACATGGGCACTAGGAAGATAGTAGCCACCAAAATAGATTGGCACTAGTAAGGTAATAGCCATCAAAGTATATGGGCACCAGTAAGGTAGTAGCTATCAAAATTCATGGGCACTAGTAAGGTAGTAGCCATCAAAGTATATGGGCACCAGTAAGGTAGTAGCTACCAAACTCCATGGGCACTAGTAAGGAAGTAGCCGCCAAAGGCTATGGGCACTAGTAAGGTAGTAACCACAAAAGTATATGGGCAATAGTAAGTTAGTAGCCATCAAAGTAGATTGGCACTGGTAAGGTAGTAGCCACCAAAGTACATGGGCACTAGGAAGATAGTAGCCACCAAAATAGATTGGCACTAGTAAGGTAGTAGCCATCAAAGTATATGGGCACCAGTAAGGTAGTAGCTATCAAAATCCATGGGCACTAGTAAGGTAGTAGCCATCAAAGTATATGGGCACCAGTAGGGTAGTAGCTACCAAACTCCATGGGCACTAGTAAGGAAGTATCCACCAAAGGCTATGGGCACTAGTAAGGCAGTAACCACAAAAGTATATGGGCAATAGTAAGGTAGTAGCCACCATAGTACATGGGCACTAGTAAGGTAGTAGCCATCAAAGTAGATTGGCACTGGTAAGGTAGTAGCCACCAAAGTACATGGGCACTAGGAAGATAGTAGCCACCAAAATAGATTGGCACTAGTAAGGTAGTAGCCATCAAAGTATATGGGCACCAGTAAGGTAGTAGCTATCAAAATCCATGGGCACTAGTAAGGTAGTAGCCATCAAAGTATATGGGCACCAGTAGGGTAGTAGCTACCAAACTCCATGGGCACTAGTAAGGAAGTATCCACCAAAGGCTATGGGCACTAGTAAGGCAGTAACCACAAAAGTATATGGGCAATAGTAAGGTAGTAGCCACCATAGTACATGGGCACTAGTAAGGTAGTAGCCACCAAATTACATGGGCACTAGGAAGGTAGTAGCCACTAAAGTACATGGGCACTAGGAAGGTAGTAGCCACTAAAGTACAAGGGCACTAGGAAGGTAGTACCCACCAAAGTCCATGGACACTAGGAAGGTGGTAGCCACCAAAGTACATGGGCACTAGTAAGGTAGTAGCCACCAATGTTCATTGGCACTAGTAAGGTGGTAGCCATCAAAGTATATGGGCACTAGCAAGGTAGTAGCCACCACAGTATTTGGGCACTAGTAAGATAGTAGCCACCAAAGTACATTGGCACTAGTAAGGTAGTAGCCACCAACTTCCATGGGCACTTGGAAGGTAGTAGCCACCGCAGTACATGGGCACTAGGAAGGTAGTAGCCACCAAAGTACATGGGCACTAGTTAGGTAGTAGCCACCAAAGTCAATGGGCACTAGGAAGATAGTAGCCACCAAAGTACATGGGCACTAGTAAGGTAGTAGCCATCAACGTATATGGGCACCAGTAAGGTAGTAGCTATCAAAATCCATGGGCACTAGTAAGGAAGTAGCTACCAAATCCATGGGCAGTAGTTAGGTAGTATCCATCAAAGACATGGGCACTAGGAAGGTAGTATCCATCAAAGACATGGGCACTAGGAAGCTAGTAGCCACCAAAGTACATGTGCACTAGGAAGGTAGTAGCCACCAAAGTACATGGGCACTAGGATGGTAGTAGCCACCAGAGTACATGGGCACTTGGAAGGTAATAGCCACCAAAGTACATGAGCACTGGACGGTAGTAGCCACCAAAGTACATGGGCACTAGTAAGGTAGTAGCCACCAAAGTACATGGGCACTAGTAAGGTAGTAGCCACCAAAGTACATGGGCACTAGTAAGGTAGCAGCCACCAAAGTACATGGGCACTAGTAAGGTAGTAGCCACCAAAGTACATGGGCACTAGTAAGGTAGTAGCCACCAAAGCACATGGGCACTAGTAAGGTAGTAGCCACCAAAGCACATGGGCACTAGTAAGGTAGTAGCCACCAAAGTACATGGGCACTAGTAAGGAAGTAGCCACCAAAGTACATGGGCACTAGTAAGGTAGTAGCCACCAAAGAACATGGGCACTAGTAAGGTAGTAGCCACCAAAGTACATGGGCACTAGTAAGGTAGTAGCCACCAAATTACATGGGCACTTATAAGGAGGCAGCCACCAAAGTACATGGGCACAAGTAAGGTAGTAGCCACCAAAGTACATGGCACTAGGAAGGTAGTAGCCACCAAAGTACATGGGCACTAGTAAGGTAGTAGCCACCAAAGTACATGGGCACTAGTAAGGTAGTAGCCACCAAAGTACATGGGCACTAGTAAGGTAGTAGCCACCAAAGTACATGGGCACTAGGAAGGTAGTAGCCACCAAAGTACATGGGCACTAGTAAGGTAGTAGCCACCAAAGTACATGGGCACTAGGAAGGTAGTAGCCACCAAAGTACATGGGCACTAGTAAGGTAGTAGCCACCAAAGTACATGGCACTAGGAAGGTAGTAGCCACCAAAGTACATGGGCACTAGTAAGGTAGTAGCCACCAAAGTACATGGGCACTAGGAAGGTAGTATCCACCAAAGTATATGGGCACTAGTAAGGTAGTAGCCACCAAAGTACATGGGCACTAGGAAGGTAGTAGCCACCAAAGTACATGGGCACTAGTAAGGTAGTAGCCACCAAAGCACATGGGCACTAGTAAGGTAGTAGCCACCAAAGTACATGGGCACTAGGAAGGTAGTAGCCACCAACGAACATGGGCACTAGTGAGGTAGTAGCTACCAAAGTACATGGGCACTAGTAAGGTAGTAGCCACCAAAGTACATGGGCACTAGTAAGGTAGTAGCCACCAAAGAACATGGGCACTAGTAAGGTAGTAGCCACCAAAGTATATGGGCACTAGTAAGGTAGTAGCTACCAAAGTATATGGGCACTAGTAAGGTAGTAGCCACCAAAGAACATAGGCACTAGTAAGGTAGTAGCCACCAAAGTATATGGGCACTAGTAAGGTAGTAGCCACCAAAGTACATGGGCACTAGTAAGGTAGTAGCCACCAAAGTATATGGGCACTAGGATGGTAGTAGCCACCAAAGAACATAGGCACTAGGATGGTAGTAGCCACCAAAGAACATAGGCACTAGTATGGTATAAGCCACCAAAGTATATGGGCACTAGTAAGGTAGTAGCCACCAAAGAACATAGGCACTGGACGGTAGTAGCCACCAAAGTACATGGGCACTAGTAAGGTAGTAGCTACCAAAGTACATGAGCAATAGTAAGGTAGTAGCCACCAAAGTACATGGGCACAAGTAAGGTAGTAGCCACCAAAGTACATGGGCACTAGTAAGGTAGTAGCCACCAACGTACATGGGCACTAGTAAGGTAGTAGCCACCAAAGTACATGGACACTAGGAAGGTAGTAGCCACCAAAGTACATGGGCACTAGTAAGGTAATAGCCACCAAAGTACATGGGCACTAGGAAGGTAGTAGCCACCAAAGTACATGGGCACTAGTAAGGTAGTAGCCACCAAAGTACATGGGCACTAGTAAGGTAGTAGCTAATCCCTGCAGACATATTACACAGAATTTATGATAATACTGTCAAGCTTGATAAAAATAAACTATGCTCTAAATGTAGGTTATGTTTGCAGGAAATCTCTATAACTAATACATAATCGCATAATACAGATACATATATCATACATAATTATATCATTATATAATTTCATCGTTACTTAAAACTGATAAACCCTTGTTGCTCTGGCCACAGCCTAGTCTTCCGACGAGTCAAATTTAAGGGATACATATTTGGCGTTGTCTGTACATTCGTCCGTCCGCTCGATACAGTTTTCGTGTCTGCTCCATAACTATCACATGCATGGAGGGATTTTGAAATAAATTGGCACAAATACTCGTCTTATCGAGACGACATGCAGAACCCAACACCGGGGTCTGCATCTTTGAGGCCAAGGTCATAAAGGTCATCATAAAGGTCATGTACTGCTTATAGGCATCTAATAATGTCCATTTTGTGTCTAATCCAGGACTATTACATGCATGGAGGGATTTTGAAATAAGTTGGCACAAATACTTATCTCACCGAGACGACGTGCAGAACCAAACATCACCTGTATCTTCAAGGTCAAGGTCATAAAGGTCATAAAAAATTCTTATATGCATATGATAAGGTCGGCCCATTTCGTGTCCACTCTATATCTCTCTCATGCTTTGATCCATGCAGATCCCCAACCACCCACCCCATGAAAAACAAACAAACAGCAAAGAAAACAATATTGTTCCATACTCTCAAATGCTTAATATTTGACCCAAATGCTCCCCTCTTGTTTGATTGAATTTAATATTATGTGTTAAGTTGGTGTATATCACAGAGAGTAATTCTTTATTTACATTGTCTTATTTTGCAGGAAATCTCTATAACTAATACATAATCACATTGTGTTTAGATGTAATGTTAAGCAGTTAATAATGTCATTGATCACTCGTATCTTTTGATATAACATGTAAAGTATATAAGGTCAGACACCTGCAAATAACAGTGTTCTTTGTTTCATATGAGCATTTTCATTTTTAAAGCACGTTTAAGCAAACTTACATTCTTTCACTTCATGTCACATTACCCTCTATTCAAAGATCTACGCGAGGCCAAGGAAACTAGGGGTGTGGGGTCGGTCGAATAGGTTGTAAGAGAACCGGCAACTTTAGGATGACATGACTGTATGAAAACAATGTGTCCTTTCAAGAAACTATCCACCACACCCTACTTCCACTGTAAAAACAATGTGTCCTTTCAAGAAACTATCCACCACACCCTACGTCCACTGTAAAAACAATGTGTCCTTTCAAGAAACTATCCACCACACCCTACTTCCACTGTAAAAACAATGTGTCCTTTCAAGAAACTATCCACCACACCCTACGTCCACTGTAAAAACAATGTGTCCTTTCAAGAAACTATCCACCACACCCTACTTCCACTGTAAAACAATGTGTCCTTTCAAGAAACTATCGACCACACCCTACTTCCACTGTAAAAACAATGAATATTACAATTTACACTTTATAAACAAAGCTGTGCCCAGAATTGATCTATGATGTTTTATTGTATCATCCGCCATATAAAGTCTACAATCTCAGACTTACAGAGCGTTTTAAACGATGAGAAAAAATGGAACTACTTATTATATGGTCTACTTTCGAATGGACCAGGCAGGTTTTTCCGGCTATTTACCCTTGTTATACCTATAATATATTAATATTTTAACATACACAATGCAGCAAAAAATCTTGTAGTTCCTCAGCTAATAGTACCATAAAATGGCCACAGTTGTGTGCAAAACATTTTATTTATAAAGATTGACCCCCATGTTAACTTGTAAATTCAGCAGGGAATCGATTTGTTTACACTTCACATTATTTCTTACCGACTGATTTTGTATTATGAATAATTATAAAGATGCCCCTGGTTTTAAAACGACGCCTCTCAGAAAGGTTAAAATGACCCCTACTTAAGAAGAAATATGTGTTCACAACTGGTTTCATACACGTCGTTTGGAAACTTTGATACTTCTCACCAGCTGGTGACCCTTACCAAATGAGAAGGTTTGCTGCAAGGTTGCTGCAAGTTTGCTGCAAGGTTGCAGCGAACAGTTTTGTTCGCCAGAACAATTCTTAATTGTTCGCCAATGTTCGCCACTAGCGGTGATGTTCCCGCAAACACCATGGTAATTTTTGGCGAATTTGCCGCAAACTCGCTAAAAAGTTATACATTCGCCAGAAGTTCGCCAGAAACATTTATTTATTTGGAACGTTCGCCAAAACATCACCACAAACTTACTTGCAGTTTTTTTGTTCGCCACAACATTGCGACAAACTTTACCATTCTGATTTTTTTTTTATTGCACGCCGTAACATCGCCACAAACTTTTCAATTCAGATTTGCCGTTTCTTTATTCGCCATAAGATCACGACAAACTTTGATTTTACAGATTTTTTTATTTCTTCTATGTTACTTATTACTCAAGTAAAATGTGGATTTTATGTCAAAGGACCACTTAACAAGTTATTTTGCTAAGTACATGTATAAAACTTTTAGTGGAACCTTATTTTTTCAGTCGGTAGCACGGCGGATTTGTAACCGGAGGCCCCGGGTTCAATCCTCCATGGTGCCACTGAGTTTTGTCGGTGTGTTCTTGGGCAAGACACTTCCCTAGCTTAGCCTCGTCCATCGGATGGGGACGTAAACGGTCCCGTGTATCGGTCTATCCTCCGAGCACGTTAAAGAACCATAGGAATCTATTCGATATAAGAGTAGCTAGGGCACGGTTCCCGGATTCCTATGTATCCTTCCCCTCTCTCTGGGGCGGCTCTAAATAATCTATACTGTGTTGATGAGCCGTTAAACAACATTCAATTAAATTCAATTATTTTTTCAGAAAAAGCCAAAATATGTATTATTGTGTTGCAAAAACATTTTTAAATTCCAAACATCATGATAACTCCAACATTTAAAACCAGAACAATTAAAATTGTGTCCCAAGTGCAAAATGATATCAGTATTACTCTGCATTAACATGACCATGATGACAAGTCAATTTAATAGTTTAAGTCATTGTGAATTATTATATAGGAACTATCTCCAAATTTAACAAATATAAAATCTACTTTGAAATTTAAGCACAGGCATACTTTAAATAACATGTATTTAAAATCAAAAAAATGACAAAGATAATTAATTCTTAATATCAGAATAATATAAGTGTACAGTCATGTAGAAACACAATTTATGATAGATTTGGGGGGAAATTAAGCTGGATAATCTTGCTGACTGGGTCAGTTAATTATTATTACCAGGTAGTATGCAATTTCCTTTGATCTGATGTAGTATCATGCAGTATCCTGCAGAGATTATTCTATTAATTTAGAAACACATGTGTTCAAGAAATTGTGGTATTTTTGCATAAATAACCAGTTATCATGTGTCTATATAGGCAATGGTGTGTTGTCAACAGTGTACTATTTTTCAATGAAATTGTAACAATTTAAAACAATGAATTTGAATGAGTTTATTTGAGTGAATATTCTGAAGGGGAATTGTTGACCACACCTGTATATTGTAAGTATTAATAACTGTTTTATTTTTGTTTTTATAGACCATCATCAGACCCATAACCTGACCTCCATTGGTAAATGTTTATATTTATGTTTGTGGGTCTGTCCTGAGGGTCTGGTGCTGATTCTAAGATATCCAGGCACCAAGTGCCTATTGGACTGCTACGTACAGTTAGGATGATGTTCGACATTTCCATGAAAATGGGAGTAATGCAGAAATGACAGCGCTCGACATCTCCATAAACATGAGAGTAATGCAGAAATGACTGCGGTCCACATCTCTATGAAAAGGAGAGTAATGCAGGAATAACAGCGCTCGACATCTCTGTAAAAGTGAGAGTAATGCGCATTGACAGCGCTTGACATCTCCATAAAAATGGGAGTGATGCAGAAATGACAGCGCTCGACATCTCCATGATAATGGGAGTAATGCAGAAATGACAGCACTCGACATCTCCGTGAAAATGAGAGTAATACAGAAATGACAGCTCTCGACATCTCAATGAAAATGACAGCGCTCGATCGACATCTCCATGATAATGGGAGTAATGCAGAAATGACCGCTCGACATCTCCATGATAATGGGAATAATGCAGAAATGACCGCTCGACATCTCCATGATAATGGGAGTAATGCAGAAATGACAGCGCTCGACATCTCCATAAAAATGAGAGTAATGTAGAAAAGACAGAGCTCGACATCTCTATGAAATGACTGTAAAGCAGGAATAACCACAGTCGACATATCTGTAAAAGTGAGAGCAATGCGCAATGACAGCGCTCGACATCTCCATAAAAATGGGAGTGATGCAGAAATGACAGCGCTCGTCATCTCTGTGAAAATGAGAGTCATGCAGAAATGACAGTGCTCGACGTCTCCGTGAAAATGAGAGTAATGCAGAAATGGCTGCGCTCGACATCTCCATGAAAATGAGAGTAATGCAGAAATGACAGCGGTCGACATCTCCATAAAATGGGAGTAATGCAAAAATGACACCACTCGACATCTCCATGAAAATGGGAGTAATGCAGGAATGACAGCGGTCGACATCTCCATAAAATGGGAGTAATGCAGAAATGACAGCAGTCGACATCTCCATGAAAATGAGAGTAATGCAGAAATGACAGCGGTCGACATCTCCATGATAATGGGTGTAATGCAGAAATGACAGCGGTCGACATCTCCATAAAATGGGAGTAATACAGAAATGACAGCGGTCGACATCTCCATAAAATGGGAGTAATGCAAAAATGACACCACTCGACATCTCCATGAAAATGGGAGTAATGCAGGAATGACAGCGGTCGACATCTCCATGATAATGGGAGTAATGCAGGAATGGCAGCGCTCGACATCTCCATGAAAATGAGAGTAATGCAGGAATGACAGCGGTCGACATCTCCATAAAATGGGAGTAATGCAGAAATGACAGTAGTCAACATCTCCATGAAAATTAGAGTAATGCAGAAATGACAGCGGTCGACATCTCCATGATAATGGGTGTAATGCAGAAATGACAGCGGTTGACATCTCCATAAAATGGGAGTAATACAGAAATGACAGCGGTCGACATCTCCATGAAAATGAGAGTAATGCAGAATTGACAGCGGTTGACATCTCCATGAAAATAGGAGTAATGCAGAAATGACAGCAGACGACATCGCCATGATAATGGGAGTAATGCAGAAATGACAGCGGTCAACATCTCCATAAAATGAGAGTAATGCATGAATGACAGTGGTCGATATCTCCATAAAATGGGAGTACTGCAGAAATGACAGCGGTCAACATCTCCATGAAAATGGGAGTAATGCAGAAATGACAGCGGTCGACATCTCCATAAAATGTGAGTAAAGCAGAAATGACAGCGGTCGACATCTCCATGAGCACACGTAAAACACTGGGCGTGAGACTTACACCCGTGAGGAATTTCCTAACTAGTAAAGGATATACTTTAAATCGAGAGCATTTATTTAGTGTAGATTTATTTAAATCGTTCCCATTTATTTAAATTTGGTGCAGTCCATGTTAAATAGTGAAAAAAAATCATGTTTTTGATCTAAATATGTTTTTTTAAAACAGCGCACCATTGTTCCATTTCATAATTTCAATCATTATTTATTTTGTAAAACTTTGCCGCATGTGTTGGCGAACATTGCCGCAACTTTGCAGCGAACATCACCACAAGCATCGCTAGAACAGTGCAGAGAAACATTTTATGCAAATGAAGTTTGCTGCAAAGTTGCAGCGAACATCGCCAGAAGATTACAGCTAAAAGCGTTATGCAAATGAAGTTTGCTGCAAAGTTGCCGCACACTTTTACCATGCAAATGAGGTCTGCGGCAAAGTTGCGGTGAACATCGCCGGAACATCACCAGAACCTGTACACTGATTTACGATGAAAGACTATCTCCTGTACAGTGCATCGCAACATATAACGTCAATTATCAAAGAAGTTTCAAAACTGCACATGCGTGCGTTTAACGGCTCATCAACACAGTACATGTTATTTAGAGCCGCCCCAGAGAGAGGGGAAGGATACATAGGAATCCGGGAACCGTGCCCTACTCTTATTATCGAATAGATTTCTATGGTTCTTTAACGTGCTCGGAAAATAGACCGATACACGGGACCGACCGGTTTACGTCCCCATCCGACGGACGAGGCTAAGGGAACGTGTCTTGCCCAAGAACACACCGACGAAACTCAGTGGCACCACGGAGGATTTGACCCGGGGCCTCCGGTTACAAATCCGCCGTGCTACTGAATGCCAGCCCTCATAAAGTTGATATGATAATATACAAATTTGTCGATTCAAAATTTCGATAAAATACATAAAAGCGGAACAATAACAACTGAATGTTGTTTAACGGCTCATCAACGCAGTATAGGTTATTTAAAGCCGCCCCAGAGAGAGAGGAAGGATACATAGGAATCCGGGAACCGTGCCCTACTCTTATTATCGAATAGATTACTATGGTTCTTTAACGTACACGTTAACGTGCACACGGGGTCACCCCATCCGACGGACGAGGCTAAGGGAAAGTGCCCAAGAACACACCGACGAAACTCAGTGGCACCACGGAGGATTGAACCCGGAACCTCCGGTTACAAATCCGCCGCGTTACCGACTGCGCCTCGCCAGCCCTCCGAACAATAACAAACTATTGGCATAAACATGCATCGTTCGTACGTGATCAGGACACTTTGTTTTGATTATTTAAAACAATTAGAAATATATGGCATTTTTCATATATTGCCGGTTACTTCAGCAACATCCAGCTTTTTGCTCCCACCGTTGGCTTGTACGAGTACTATACAATAACACAGGAATATAGAAATAAACTTACTTCAATCAGCAAAACATGTAACATTTCTGATCACTTTAACAGCTATTCCTCGCTTCATTAATGTTAAGCCAGGCATACCAGATACTGTCTCTGGTTCCGAACTGAATTGTTTACATATCAAATGACAGTCGGTAAACTGATATTTTACAATATTTAATCTACAAACGGTATCTCTAAATAGAGGTTACAGTATATGAACTAGCTGTTTTAGTAAACTATCGTTTTACATTTTAACCACTGTATTATATATAATAGATTTTTGTTTTTGCCGACACGCTGTTGTTACAGATGTGATCGTTATTAGTTAGGATTGGAGTGCAATGCTATTAGATTAGGTGGGTAGGGGGGCATGCCCATGAGTTTTTTTAAACATATCTATGTAATGGTGTGTTTTGGCGTATCTGACAGAACACTTGTATGTTATTTAAAGAAATATCTTTTGACAAATTAACATTTGACAAAGTTGAATTACCTATACTGTAAAATAAAATAAGAAATAAATGTTGACACTTAACCACCCAACCCCCATCCTCTAACCACAGGGCCACAATTTAAACAAACATGTTAGATGACCATACTTTAATACTTCTGCCCCTGTGGTTCCGGGGGCCCCGTTTGGTTAAGGGGCAAAGAATAGGGTCACTGCAGATCCCGTTTGAGGAGAAGGCAGAGGGGTAGATCCCCCTCCCCCAACCCCCAAATTTATGTTCATTTTATAATTTTTTGTTCATACTCATTAAAGGTCTTCATCATGACCCCTGTATTGTTTCAGGTGCTATCTCGCTCATATCACTAGAGCAGTGGCAGAAAAACTGTAACGTGGCCCCAGCGTAAATGGAGTGTCTAACATATAATTTGCAACACTCTGCAGTTCAGGGTGAAAAGGTTCTAGGCCCGTTCTCCATATTTTATCTCGATGTACATGGAGGATGAGCCTGGCATGTTCATTCCTGTTAGGCGCCATATAACCTTTCATGTGTGCGCCTTAAAATCCCAATTCAATTCTAATGGGGATGGAAAGTCTTATCGTTTATGGGTAAAGATAAAAGTCACGCGCATCCTGTAACACTGACTACTTTCGCACTACTTTTGTGTATTCATATAAACAAGCCCGCTGCCGATGCATCGATTATATTTCCAATACGATTACACATGAACTTAGACGTTGAATAAAAATAATTATGTTTTGTGATCATTTCAGGGGAGGTAATCAAAACATCTCGTCATATTTGATTACATTGTAGTTATTTCCCATAGTTCGTCTGCTTGTAAAAAACAAAACATCAACAATGACTAAATTTAAAGTAGGGGACATTGTTCAAGTAGGTTCTTGCGGGGATAAGGGGAAGATTATTAATATTTACAGGCCCCTACTGTAGGGACATACCAAATGTATAAGGTACACGTTATGACTACTGGGGTCATTAAAACGGCGGCATTGCATGAATTGATTAAAGGGATGCCTGATGAAATTTTCCATGACGTGGGGACTAATGTAATCGCTGACAACAACGTCGACACCACAATTAATACAGGTTTGTACCATAAGCTTTACCAGTAACCACCCTTTTTGTTTAGCTTTATATACATGTAGGTCTATTGGACGGTAGATAATGAACAGTTCCTTTAAAATTAATACACCTATCACAAATTGTCTAATTCCCATCTTATCGGTGTGGGTATGGCTTACTTTTTGAAAACTGCAAATGGAAGGTTTTCAAGCAATCAATGCTTCCCATGAAACTACGGATGGGGTCGTAAACCGGACGGTCCGGTGTATCAGAGTCAATCATTCAAAGAACGATTGAAACCGTTTGTTGTTTGTTTGTAAGGTGTTTTACGTCATTTTCAACATATTCAATGTTATATATGACGGTAATTTTTTTGTGGTGGAGGCAGACCACCCACTTTTCATGGGTAGAACCAGTACTGTATACCTCCCACCACCTATAAGAAAACAGTCGCCTTATCATCCCGAATACAAGCCCATTAAGTATAAATACGGGCGACCCGTAAAAGCGGTCGTCACGTATCCCCCATCATCCCGAATACATGCCCATTAAGTATAAATACAGGCGACCCGTAAAAGTGGTCGTCCCTTATCCCTCATCATCCCGAATACAAGCCCATTAATTATAAATACGGGCGACCAATAAAAGCAGTCGACACGTATCCATTATCCCTTACACATGTCCATCAAGTATAAATACGGGCGACCCATAAAAGCATTCGCCACATATCCCTCATCCTCTCCAATACAAGCCCATTAAGTTAATACAGGCGACCCGTAAAAGCGGTTGTCACTATCCCTCGTCATCTATTACACTTTCCCATTAAATATAAATACGGCTGACCCATAAATTAAAACATTCACCACGTATCTATCATCATCCCAAATACAAGCCCATTAAGTATAAATACGGGCGACCCCGTAAAACGGTCGTCACGTATCCTTCATCATCTCGATACAAGCCCATTAAGTATAAATACGGGCGACCCGTAAAAGCGGTCGTCACGTATCCCTCATCATCCCGAATACAAGCCCATCAACCGTTTTTGTCATTTAAAACACACTAACGCATGGAAAAAAAAACGTTATTGATGGTATTTCGATTGAATGTTTGGGATATGTTCGGGCCGTAAAAGTGCAGTGTCATAGTAGTTCGGATGGTACATAATTTCGGATATTATTTTTTTTAATTTTTTTTTTTTTTTTTTTTTTTTACATAATCAAATAAGAAAAACTGTCCTTTATAATACATGTTGGTGGAAAGAAAAATATATATACTGTATATGTATAAATACAGATATAAAGTATATTTCTATTCATTACTTAAGGTGTAAGGAGTTCCTGGAATCCTACTTTTAAATGAATTCTAGTCTAGGCTCCTAATTCTTTTCTTGGAGAAAGTGGTGACAAAAAGAAAAAATATAGCCAGAGAAGGCTCTGATGGTCTCATAAAACCTGATTAAAAATTTGGCTCCAAGTTTAGCTCCAGTTTCACCAAGTCGGCTCTGATTATTATCGTTTGGCAAAAGTGCTAGTACTCTCCTTTGCATTGGTTATAAATTACTATGTAATATTCTATTCTAACATATTTTAAACGAAATGGTAAATAAGTCCGCTGACCAGGGAGCATAAAGTGGTAGCAAAAAGAAAAATCTAGTCAGAGGAGGTTCTGAGCTTGATTAATACATACGTAACAAATGTGTGCTATAAAAGTGAATAAAGACACATTTCCAATAAGAAAAAAATATTGGACCTTTCCATTTTAAATCAGGGCCTGTCCATTTCAAATCAGGGCCTGTCCATTTCAAATCGGGGCCTGTCCATTTTCAGAAGCAACAAGCCCTGGGCCTGTCTCTTAAAATAATTTTCTTTGAGCACTGTTAAAGTATGTATTCTTCCCTGTCTTGTTTCTTATGGCATTATTGTTTATTTTAAACAATAAAATAATTCCAGTTGATATGTGTTTAGTTGCGTATATAATATTTATGATATTTGTGTTTATCACATAACATGGCTTCTGGGAGTAGTGTATTACAGTTTCAAATGAGGACCGAATCACTGTGTGTGTATACAGTAAACATTTTGTTTGCATGGTTTATCATACGGTACGTTACGACGCCTTAATTTTTTATCATTATTTGAAATCTTACTTCATTACTTCATAAAAGGAATGTTAGTAACGTTAAATTTGGTATAAGGTGTCCCATTATTTGTAGGGCAAACGCATTTACAGCCGCGTAGCATAGTGACGTCATGTTAACAACAAAACAACGTCATGGTTTGTCTTACAATTTGCCGCCGTATATAAGAAGAATTTACAACATTAAAGAATAATAAAGTGAAACTATCACGTCGTAGGTGTGTTATTCGTGACTGTGTATTATTGACTTTAATAAACTCGTTGGATAAAAATATAGGATACTCGGCAAGGGCCTCGTATACTATCATTTTATCAAACTCTTTTATTAAAATCAATAATACTCAGTCACTCATGTAAGATCCTCTATATATATGCTCATTTTCACCAGAGTACAAGTGCATTTTCTGACTTATCTCCTGGCTGGATTATCATCTTTATTTCTATTTCTAAAATAATTCTAGACCTGCGCAGTCTTTCATATAAATCATATACAAATGAAGAGAGACCACTGTATGTTATTCTACGATAAAATACAACTGTTCCATTAATTCCCTGCGTATATTTCATCCGTTGGAAGCGCCACGTTACATCACTTGGTAAATATACACGAAGGCAAACTCAACAGTAATTTTAATGAAATGTTAATTACATCAAACTTGCCATGCTCCCAAAGCTTGCACTCAACCCATCATATGCATCAGTACAAGTAACATTAATAAGCTTCTTGAACAAGCTAAGTCTGTCTGAGAACGTTTGACGTCATACAGCGCAAGCTAAACGCCGTAAGCAATGACTTAATTGTTTGTCATGTGATACTGGTGTATTTAAGCATGTTGTACCATGCACTGGCATGCAGAACTTTGCATACAGGGGCGCCCAATGGAACAGCCTGTAACCATAGCAGCCTGATTACCTTGACCTCCGATAAAATATAGTGTTCACTTTATTATTCTTTAATGTTGTAAATTCTATGATAAACACAAATATCATAAATATTATATACGCAACTAAACACATATCAACTGGAATTATTTTATTGTTTAAAATAAACAATAAATAATGTTTAAAATAAACAATAATGCCATAAGAAACAAGACAGGGAAGAATACATGTATACTTTAATCGAAATTTTCTAAGTTCAAGGCCCGAAACACAGATTAAAATGCACATGTTATACTTCATAGTGACTAACTGATTATAACTGATGATTGATCGGTTACATCCAATCAATGGTAACCAATTATCCATTGTAAGTTTCAACCGATTGCCCATCACTAGTAACTGGCAGATGAATGATATAATTTGGATCGTGATACCTCATTTTTGCAGCTTATTAGCACAATTTTGAAAAAATTATATAGCGCGTCTGATTTCAAATAATTTTCAGTTTATGGAGCTAATTGCTCAATCTGGTGTTACCAACCTCCCAAGGCACATTATTATTGATACTATAACAACAGGTAATAATGTGTATTTAAGAATTGATTCACTAATTTTCGGTATACCTGGGGTTTTAACGACGGTAATGGTTGGCAAATTTACCATCAATGCAAAGTGAATAGAAAATTTACCATGAAGCTATTTATGGTAAAGTTGCCATTCATTACCACCGTTCAAACCCCAATATTTCTATTGCATTGACCTTAAATGAAACCCGTTTATTTGCTGCATTTAAATTCCCAGTGAAATAACACTTTTACGTTTTGGGCAGAGTTAAAGCAAAAAAGGTATAGTTCATTCGTTTGATTAACTTGAGAACTGTCGTAAGTTGCTATAAAAAAGCGTGCAAGGTTGGCAACGTCACTGTTACCAAGTATTATAAAAGGATTAAATTCAATATTTCTATATTTTTACGGGTTATGAAAAACATTTAAGCTAGTTTAAATTTAGCGAGAAGTGTCTCGGGACTTCACACACTTTAAACTAGTCTAATATTTTGCAGATCTAAATATTGAATTAAATCCTTAAAAAATCAATTCTTCGATGGATTAATCTAGTTTTTCATTTGCCTGACTCCAGTACATGTTTGTTAACATCCCTCGGCTAGGAAATATTTTCCTTTTTGCAGTGTTATACAGTAGCTTCTTGATCATACATTTTTTAATGGCATATCAACACATTATCTAAGGTTATTTAAAGCCGCCCAAGGCAGAGGAAAAGGATATATAGGAATCATATAACCTTCAATACACGGGACTGTCCACTTTATGTCCGGCGCATCCTTGGCCGGTATAGTAAAGAGGCTGCATCTAAAACTTTCTCGTCTCTCACAGCTACAGGTTTGAATCCCACTGTAAGCTTGACTTGTCGAGTGAGAAAGTGTCAATAATCACGGTCGGCTGCGACAACAGCTGGAGGTATACAGTACTGGTTCTACCCAAGAAAAAAAATGAATCTGCTTCTACCACAAAAAAAAGACTGTCATATATAGCCTAACATGTGCTAAATGACGTAAACATAACACAACATTCAAACAGTTTATGCCACATCAAAAAGACCAAGCTAAGAAATTAAACGCATTCCGATGGGCACATTGAAACACTCAATGGTGCAAGTAAGTGCAGCAAGTAGGATCTCTAGATTCAAAGTCTACCATGCTGTGTCACGACCGTTTCAGAAATTAAGACGTTTCAGACAAATGCTATCAATAGTGTTTGCTGAATCGGTTATAAAACTGTGTTTTGAAAATACGTGTTTTTAGCTCTAGCTTTTGGGGTGGCGAGTTGTCGTCTGTCGTCCATCTGTTAACTTTTACCTCGTTAAGACGATAGGGCCTTCATTTTTCATCTGATCCTTACAAAACTTTACCAGATTGTAATGTTAATGTCAATGGAAGCTCGGACAAGTTCGAAAACCAGCCAAATCGGACCAGTAACAGCGGAGTTGTGGCCCTTGATTTAGTTAAAAATGCTATATTTTGCCTCGTTAAGCTTATAGGGTCTTCATTTTTCATCCAATCTTTACCAAACTGTACCATATTGTTAATATCAATGAAAGCTCGAACAAGATTGAAAGCCAGCATATCGAACCAGTAACAGCAGAGTTATGGCCCTTGATTTAGTTAAAAATGCTATATTTTGCCTCGTTTAAGACAATAGTGCCTTCATTTATCATCAGATCTTTACCAAGCTTTATCAGATTGTAAATATCAATGAAAGCTTCGACAGATTTGAAAAACAGACAGATCGGACCATTTACACAGGAGTTATGGCCCTTGATTTTCTGAAAAATGCTATATTTTGGCCTCAGTAAAATGAAAGAGCCTTCATTTGGACGGATTTCAGTGAAACTTTTCAGGGATGATCAGTACCAAGCCTAGTTGTACATATCGTCACCGTGTTCCGGTTGAATGATTTCAGCAGAGTTATGTCCATCTAATCTAATTTCATTTGAGACTGCCGACGTAACAAGTTGTAAAGCAATTAAAACTCAGTGGAGCCTGTAATTGACAGGTAAATCCGGTTTTGTCCAGTTTTTATCAAGGGTCACACGCATGACTGGTGAGAGGAGAGCGTGTTAATTAAATATTTGGCCTAGCCGCGTATTTCACAAAATGAACGCCAAATTGCTTAATTTATATTTATTAACCACAAAGTTGAAACTCCTTACACAAACAGATTATACTTTTAAGGCTATTTCTTTTACATCTTTGTGTCATTTTTCTATGTATTCATCAAAGTTACAAATAGAAACGAAGTACGACAAACAATATTTAATAATCTCTAACCTAAGGGAGAGAACTCTTCGCAAATGGAGACTAAACACGGAAGTGAAATTATCACTGGCAAAAACAATCGATTGCTTTGATAATAAATTAAAGAATCTGTTACATTTATTCCTACACTTGACAGTTTTACATACCTTTCATTAATGTATGCCAATTTAAAAGCTTTCCTGGACTGATAAATTGAAAACTGTTTGCAAAATGTAATTTACTGTATAAAACTTGTGGGTGGGGTATGGCACGCAAAGGGAAATTAAGTATTTTTAGTTTGAAACCGTTTATATAATGAGGTCATCAAATATTTTCTTTTAGAAACATATAGATGATTATAATTAATTTTTTTTCTTTTTAACAGTTTAGATGTGTTGTTTCCCTCACTACCACGTGGAATCACTGACTCGAAGACTATGAATGCCTACATGTAGTGTGTTAAAATACACGTTTAATGCTCTTTTGAAATTGTTACATAGAACGTCAGAATAAAAAAACAAACTGCATAGGAGCCAATTTATTAGGCTAATGAATGCCATGCCCAAACACTGGAACTTCCTAAATTTTCCCGATGAACTTCAAAATTTGATACACAGGAAGTTCGAACTTCCTAAATTTGAACCTTAGTGGAAGCCCTGTTATGTCCCTTTAAATGTTTTAATACACATACTTTGTCTTTACTAGTTCTCCTGAACCCCTGGCTAGATTTAAATGAAACTTTTTAGGGATGATCAGTTGCATCTCTAGTTGTGGAATTCATCGCCGTGTTTCGGTTGAATGATTTTTGGCAGAGTTGTGGCCCTTTAAAGGTTTTAATACACAAACTTTGTCTGGACTAGTTTTCCTGAACCCCTCGCCAGATTTTAACGAAACTTTACAGGGATAATCAGCACCAAGCCTAGTTGTGGATATCATCGTCGCGTTCCAGTTTACAGATTTTTGGCAGAGTTATGGCCCTTTAAAGGTTTTTGATGCACAAACATTTTCCGGGCTAATTCTCCAGAACCCCTGGCTGGATTTCATCTGAACTTGAATTGAATTGAATTGGATTTTATAGTCGCACCAATAGCTACGGTCATATGGCAACTTTCCAGCTTCATCTGAACTTGACATGGATGATCAGTAGTAAGCCTAGTTGTGCATATCATCGCCATATTCCGGTTGAATGGATTTTGCAGGGTTATAGCCCTTTAAAGGTTTTAATAGACAAACTTTGTCCAGATTACTCTCTTCTGAACTCCTTGCCAGATTTCAGCGAATCTTGGTGGGATGATCAGTACCAAGCCTAGTTGCACCTGTCATTGCCGTGTTCTGGTTGAATGAATTTTGGCAGAGTTATGACTCTTTAAAGGTTTTAATACACTAATTTCGTACAGACTAGTTCTCCTGAACGTTGGCTGGATTTCTACAAAAATTGGCAGGGATGATCAGTATCAAGCCTAGTTGCCATGTTCTGGTTGAATGATATTATGCATAAACTTTATGTTTAGCCAATAGAGCGTCCACAGGCCCTCTTGGGCCTCTTGTTTTGTTGTTGTTTATAATCTTTTTTTATATTTTTCAGTGCCATTTCTGCCTTAATTAAGCTGCACCCTTAGATGTCCTGAATATTCAGGAATGTCCAAGAAAAGAATATAGTATGTGTCAGTCTTCCATTGTTTGTGGTTGTTTATGACTGCGTTCTGCTTTAATAGTAGAACTCAGCATTAATAACCTGCAACGGATGGCTTGAACTTGCAACCGAACTAAAAAGGACTGGATGTACATGTACCATTAATGAGGTCCAGTTATCTGTGGTTGATGGATACAATAGTGGGATAAGTGATGTACCAAACAATCAATTGTGGCCAACGATCAGTTATTTAGTAATTGATATTAAGTTATGACATTCCACAAGAGATCATTGCAAAAAATATTATAGCTGAAAACAAAAACAAAACATACAAGCTACTTAGTCAAGAATCCGTCGGATTACCACCATCTCAAAATAGTACAAAATAAACTCCTTTTTTATATACAAAAAAGTTACATTTTTTCGCGTACAATGCGGAGACGGAGAAGCGAACCCAAGCTGCATTCGTCTAGTGACAGTGGTGAGAAGTGAGTGAGTTAAAGTATGTTTAATTAAGTATTGTGTGGCGCACTACATGCTTAGTTGTGGACCCTTCTACAGTTTGCAATTACGCTTTCCTCTTTGATTTGATTTCCTGTTTGTATTCTAATTTAGAGTAACTGCCCTTTGATACATATTCGCCATTTACATGTGACTTGGCACGATTGATAATAAACGCATGTAAGCGATTTTAACAGGTGTCCTACTATCATGTGAGGTCGTCACTGTCTCTGGTTTGCTGTTTTATGATATATCGTATATATTGATGTCAACTTTATCAGTTTTAAATGTACCGGGTATCCGATAAACTATGACAGTTGTTGTTTCCCGCCAAATAATGAAATATCTCGAGCCTCAAGGGGACTATAATCTAATTCCCCTACTCCTTAATTAACCCCCTATCCTTTGATCTCTCTGCCCTATCCCTAAAAAACACCCAATAAATCTCCAAAATGCAATATAAATTTTGGTTGAGGGTGTTGTTGTGTTTTGCACTTGTAAAAAGGTATTGAAAGGAATTTAATGATGGAACCCCTTTATATAAGAGCCATTTTAGCTTGTAGAGCATCCACAGGCCCCATTGTTTTCTTGTTCTTTATTATTATTAATGATAATGATTGCTAATCCCTGGTCTATCAAGTTTGCTCATTTGAAGTCCCTGGGGTCAAAGATGGCTGCAATCCCTGGGTCCAAAGTTTGTATGTAGAGATTTTGCATCTTTTTACATAGACTTACATAAGGAAATTTTACATAGACTTACAGAAGGAAAGACTTAAAAACATCTTTAATCAGCATTTGCGAGAGGACAATTTTTTCATCATTGCAAAGACCCTCAGGTGATCGATTTAGGGCCATTTTGGCCCTCTTGTTTGAAATGATCAGCATGACATGTTGTTGGTCCTTGTCGAAAATTATTTTGATTCGTCATTAAACATGGTTGCCAGCGGCCATCTTTGTTTACATAAGAGTTATATAGTAAAAACTTGTAGCGACTTCTCCTGAAACTACTTGAAGGATTTTCATGAAACTTAACAGAAATGTTGCTCTTGATGTCTAGTTGATCCTAGCAGAATTGCAAGTCGGCCGGAAATTCAAGATGGCTGCCACGGCTAAAAATAGATTTCAAACAAATTTGTAGCGACTACTTCTTGAAAACTATAAGGGATATTGATATGGGACTTTTTCTCTAAAATGATCAGCTTTAATAAAACCTTTACGATTTAAAAATCTCCCCATAATTCATGAAGGATTGCACCCTCTGTCTTCAAGCAGGCGATACAAGTGTTTTGTGAAATAGCCTTCTAGTTTTTAACAACTTTTTGAATGTTGTATATTGTTAGTGATATTCTGCGCCGTTTCGTAATTTTTGAGTTATAAGGAGTTATCATAATTGATGTCTGTGATATGATACGCCTGCATAGCATGACAATGACACTGTGCCCGTCCGTCACCCGTTACAATTTAACCTAGCTGCAACCTAACCTTGGCCATTAATTGAAACGTATTTGACCTATGTTCATGAAACTTCACACACGTTATCTTAACCCAAGAAACGTTGTGACACATGTTCAATAACTCTGACTTTCATTTTGGCAGAGTTATGGCCCTTTCATAAAACTTTAACCTGCAACCCAACCAAGCTCATAACTGGCCATAACTTAAGACGTATTTGACCTATGTTCATAAAATTTCATACATATTCATCTTACCACACGGAATATTGTTACCCAAAACCAATAACTCTGACTTCCATTTCAACAGTTATGCCACTTTTCATAAAACTTTAACCTGCAACCTAATCAAGCTCATAACTGGACATAGCTTATTTGAACACGTGTTCATGAAACTGCACACAAATCTTCAATCTTAACCAAATGAATGTCGCTACACATGTCCAATAACTTACTTTCATTTTTCCCGAGTTATGCCCCTTTTCATAAAACTTTTACCTGCAATCTAGCATAGCTCATAACTTGGCAAAGTATTGACCTATGGTCGTGAATCTTTACTTATGAATCGTGTTCGGCCGTTTCCAAAGATCCACTGTCATACTCTTTTATATAGCACATTGGTGTTGCTTGAGCAGTGTGGCGGCAGTAAAACGTCTCCCACACTTTTAATTTAGACTTTTGACTGTTACTTGTGATGCACGGGCTTCATAACCGCTGCTCCCAACTAAATTCCATTTTGTTTATTTCGCTCTTTGGGGCATACAATTTTGTTAGATACTGGAACCATATGCCGCTGGACATGGAATTATGACATTAAAAGCAGCATGTCCAGAGTCATATGAATGCCATCTTCGGGATGGTTAAAATTCTGTACTATTGATTTTGTGAATATTGAGTTGTGCTCAACCCGGGGCTAGGGGCTAGGGGGAATGAACGGTAGCAAGCATATTTCACTACCGTTCACAAACAGTCTAAATCAAACCGAGACTGCAATATTTCGTATTTATCGTGTTCAGTCAACGCGGATTTATGCTCCTTTTCATAAACACTTAAAAAACGGTAAACTGCTCTATAATTCATGAAGAACTGTCTTCAGACTTTATAGTACGATTAATTGTACATTAATTAATTGTACATGCTGAAATAAGCACACTGCAGGCGACACTTTCTAGTTTTATTGAAAAAAACAACCCAACTTAAAATAACAGAAATGTATAATGTCACCATATTTCACTTCAGTTCCCAACAAAAATGAAGAAAAAAATATTACTAGCAATCGGGCAATCCAAATCAAAAAGACGAGGATTAGTACCATTGGTTCTCTCCCCAAAGATATTTCTCACCCCTAACAAAAAAAATTAATACAAAGAAAAACATCAATTGCAAACAGAAAAGAAATAATCTCAACTCCACAAATTAAAACACCAAAACGAAGACACTTTGAAGACAATTGGGAAACTATAGTAAAATATACAGAGGTAACACACTTAGTTAATGCATCAACGCAAACAGAAGATAGTAAAGAGAGTGATATACCACAGATATATCCATATACAAATTGTTTTTGCCTGTTTGTAATTGTTGGTGAGGAAAAATACATATCAAACCGAGGAACATGAATTGTTTATTTTGGTCATTTACTTGCTCGGATACCGAAAGATAAACGGGACTGGCCAGGACTGGCCGGTTGACATCGCGCCCCTTCCCCGAACCCATCCGACGATCAGAACACAGAGACAAACTCAATGGCGTCGGCCCGGCCCCATTGGTTTCGCGTCGATGAATAAATCTGATCTGATGCTAATGTTAATGCTTGATAAATACATAAATACTGACATGTGTCCCTTTAATAGGTGTTGGTTGGGTGTGATGGCTAAGAACAAAAGGACGTTGTGTTGAGCTGAAATCCTCCTGTTCTGTTTAATAAGACCAGAGATAACAAATTGAACTAAAATAAGTATTTAAAATTTGAAAGTTAGAAAATAACGTCGACGCACAGTACACTTGTTGTGTACTGACGTGTTGTCTACTGAGGTGTTATGTATTGAAACCCAGTATTACAACATGAAAAAGCAGGAAATGAATTATTATTTCCCTGCAAAATACTGACCATAGGATTAGTAATTTAACATCAAGACACTAAGGTCAGTAAACGGACCTGCAATGTGTGAATTTTACATACAAAATTGTTCATGAATTATACCATTTTAGTGTACGTTAAAAACTTTGTGTACTTACTAGACAGTTTTGCCATAAAACACCCTTAAAATTTGTTTCTTGAACAAATTTATTGTTTCTGATCCTCCATTTAGGTGTTTATTATATGATCAGCAAAATACCGTTTGCAGGGATTGTATATATGTATGAAAATTTCGGTTTTATACGTGACCTGTCTATCTGAAAACGACAAAAAATGTCCTTTCTTATGAATGATTGAAAAAAGTAGAGAATTTTCGGCTAAAATGATACGAGAAAGTAAAACTTCAATCCTTTCCAGCTCGTACGATCTATATCTTATCCTAAAATTACCTGGACATATCTATACAAATAATGTGGTTCTCTTACCTCAGTCGCCTATCCCCAAATGACTTCAAGAGGAAATACCGGTTATGGAATGTTAGCAAAACCGTAAATTCAACGTTATACCGTATATGACGCGTTGTAGGTTAGACGCGGTGTAAGTGGTATTGATTTGGAACCTTACTAATATGACTTGCGTGACATGTAGTTGGTCCTAAACAAAATTCATTCCGATTCGATATCAAACGTGGCTACCAGAGGCCATCTTTGTTTATGCTCGAATTATACTCGAAAAAAACTTGTGGCGATTACTCCTCTGAAACTACTTCATGGATTTTTATGAAACTTTACAGATATGTTGCTCTTGATGTCTTAAAGTTGGTCCTAAGTAAAAACCAGATCAGCCAGTAATTCAAGATGGCAGCCATAGCTATGAATAGATTTTAAAAGTACAACTATATGGCCACTACTTCTCCAAAACCAGAAGTGGTATTGATGTGGAACCTTTATTAAAATGACTGGCATGACATGTAGTGGTCCTAAACAAAACTCTTTTGATTTGATTTCAAACATGGCTGCCAGCTGCCATCTTTGTTTACATAGAGTGCTGGTCCTATTTCCATAAAACTTTACAAGTTCCCATGGCTGATCTAGTTATCAAAATCTATCAGTAGAGCTTCAAGGTCATTGACCTCTTGTTTATTATGCGGCAGTATGCGCGCGCATCCCCAATGACATATATGGAAGTAGAAACAATTTTCTGAGAAATCCCTGTCTGTCAGTTAGTAATCGCATATGTAATTTGAAATTGAATTGAATTGAATTGAGTTTTAATGCGCACCAACACATGAAAGGTTATATGGCGCCTAACAGGCATGAACATGCCAGGCTCATCTTCGATGTACATCGAGATAAAATATGGAAAATTGGCCTAGAACCTTCTCACCCTGAACTGCAGAGTTGCTGCTTTGGAATGTAAAAACAGTTTTTAAATGAGAATGACGGAATTTGGGCTTGGACGGAAAGTCACGCCCCCGACCAGTGTATAATTTATTCCATATCAATAATTTCACTCATATAATTTTCATTTTTCATTAAACAGATTCTGCGGTTTCAACAGCTAAATTTGTGGCCACCAGAAAGAGAAAGGCAGACGACAGAATGGACAGTGAAGCTGGAACCAGCGACCAGTCGTCAGAAATGTGCAGCGATTTCTCCGAACAAACATGGAAGGAGGATTTGGCACTCATAGTCGAAGATAAGAAATTATACGTGTCAAAAGCCATTCTTGCTCTAGTGTCGCCCGTCTTTGCCAGAATGTTCGAATCCGATTTCATAGAAAAGAATCAAGATCAGATAATACTGCATGATAAGAAATATAAAGATATGGTTGAATTGCTCCGATGTGTATATCCGAATACATGTGAACCAGTTTCTTTGACGAATGTTTTTAGGATCCTTCCTTTAGCAGAAGAATATCAAATGGAACGCGTGAAATTGGATTGTGAGCGGATAATTATGTTAGAGGTCATTCCATCATCGTCGCCAGCGAGTATATGTCGCTATCTATCCCTGGCCGTTCTGTATAACATGCACCGCTTAGAAGCTAAATGTACAGGCGCAGCTTGCAGCCTTGACCGAAAGCAACTGCAAGCAGGAGAAGCAGAATATCCAATACCTTTGAAAAATAAATGTGAAATTCTAAAAGTCATGTTACAGCGGAGAGATTTTACTATATCTCGAGCTGAAATAACAGCCACCGAACTTAAAAATGAGATTACCGCTTTAAGAGAAAACACAGTGTCCAGGCTGCGTTTTTATAATGGACAGAATGAGGCTTGGGAGGGGTTACTTGAAATTAATATTGATGAGATTGACAGTCTCCCAGCTGAGTTTCATTTAGAAAGCTCACCTGTTGTAGTGAGAAATATATCCTGGGTTCTAACCGTCAGTCTCCGAAATAACGGAAGACAGATTCTCTTTCGCTTAGTAATGAAACAACAACAAAGAAGTGATTGCAGAATTAGTGCCCAGCTGTTTGCATACAACAAAAAATGTTGGGTGCCAGCAGATGAGAAGCTCATAAGTAAGATAGACAATGCCGTTATTCTTGCTGGAGAAGCTGCCACTACTTTTCCTGACACATTGTTGGTATTACCAAACACGAGAAGTTGGTCGTACCTTGTTTACAATGGACAACTTCGGATAAAGGCTCATGTCCTCGTGAATGTGTTGCCGAATAGGATATAGAGTTTTTACAAGAAATGGATTTTGCTATATAAAAACGAAACAAAATTTTCTACCAACCACTGGATGTTGATCTTACGTTGTTTCCATTGGACAGCTTCGGGTAAATGCCCATGTCCTTGTGAATGTGTTGCTGAATACTGAATAGGACAGTGATTTTACAAGAAATAGCTATATATAAAAAAACATTCGCTTGAAAAGAAACTTGATATTCTACCGACCACTAGAAGTTGGTCGTACCTTGTTTCCAATGGACAATTTCGGATAAAGGCTCATGTCCTGGTGAATTTAATGCTGAGTAGGACATAGAGCTTTTACAAGAAATGGATTTTGCTATATAAAGCATTTGTTTAAACGAAACTTAATTTTATACCAGCCAATGAGTGTTTCCAATGGACAACTTCGGATAAAGGCTCAATACATGTCTTTGTGAATTTAATGCTGAGTAAAGGACATAGAGCTTTTACAAGAAATGGATTTTGCTATATAAAGCATTTGTTAAAACGAAACTTAATTTTCTACCAGTCAATGAGTGTTTCCAACGGATAACTTCGGATAAAGGCTCATGTCTTTGTGAATTTAATGCTGAATAGGACATAGAGCTTTTACAAGAAATGGATTTTGCTATATAAAGCATTTGTTAAAACGAAACTTAATTTTCTACCAATCAATGAGTGTTTCCAATGGACAACTTCGGATAAAGGCTCATGTCTTTGTGAATTTAATGCTGAATAGGACATAGAGCTTTTACAAGAAATGGATTTTGCTATATAAAGCATTTGTTAAAACGAAACTTAATTTTCTACCAGTCAATGAGTGTTTCCAATGGACAACTTCGGAAAAAGGCTCATGTCTTTGAGAATTTAATGCTGAATAGGACATAGAGCTTTTACAAGAAATGAATTTTGCTATATAAAGCATTTGTTAAAAAATGAACTGAATTTTCTACCAAACACTAAGAGTTGGTTGTACCTTGTTTTTAATGGACAACTTTGGATAAAGGCTCATGTCCTTGTGAATGTGCTGCAATATAAAGTATTCACTTGAAAGGAAACTTCATTTTCTATCTACCACTGGGTGTTGGTTTCATGACCTTGCGAATGTGCTGCAATATAAAGTATTCACTTGAAAGAAACTTCATTTTCTATCTACCACTGGGTGTTGGTTTCATGTCCTTGTGAATGTGTCTATCTACCACTGGGTGTTGGTTTCATGACCTTGCAAATGTGCTGCTGAATAGGACATAGAGTTTTTACAAGAAAGGGAATTTGCTATATAAGGCATTTGTTAAAAATGAAACTTAATTTTCTACCAACCGATGATTTTTTTCATTGGACAACTTCAGATAAAGTCTCATGTCCTTGTGAATGTACTGCTAAATAGGACATAGAGATTTTACAAGAAATGAATATTGCTTTTTAGCTCGACTATTCGAAGAATAGTGAGAGCTATCCTACTCACCACTGCGTCGGCGTCGGCATCAACGTCCCCAGCTTCACCTTAAGTTTTTGTGCAATAGATTTATAACTTCAAAACTACTCAAGCTATTACATTAAAACTTTATAATAATGTTTCCCGTCAAATTCTGCACCTTATCCAACAATTCCCGTAACTTTTCCTTGCATTTTGACAAAGTTATGGCCCTTTGAAGGTTATGTCTTTACCTTAAATTTGTGTACAGTAGATTAATAACTTCAAAACTACTCCAGTTATTGCATTAAGATTTTAAACTAATGTTTCTCATCAAATTCTGTAACTTATCCAACAATCCCCATAACTCTTCCATTCATAGAAGCAAATAGCGCACAATTTGACCTTTTTTTGTGTCGACGTACCGTAAAACACCATTCATTCATTCATTATAGTATATAGGAAAAACACTTCAAAATCTTCTTCTCCGAAACAAAAAGGGCTGCATCTTAGATATTTTGTATGTAGCATCATCTATTAGTCCTCTACAAAGTTTGCTCAAATGGTGACCCTGGCTTCAGAATTGGACCCGCCCTGGGTCATAACTTGGTAACCGTTGAGATCTCCACCCTATAACCATATATACACTTATTGGGCATGAACAGACAGATACAACCCTCCAACCAGCATAGACACCAGGTTGCTTCCCCACCCCAGGGGACATAGCCCCTTGGTCATAAATTTGGAAACCATAGAGATCCCCACCCTATAACTATATATACACTTACCTGGCATGAACAGATGGATACAACCATCCAACCAGCATAGACCCCGGACTCCTTCCCCACCCCTGGTTACATAGCCCCTGGGTCATAACTTGTAAACCGTTGAGATCCCCCCCCCCCACCCTATAACCATATATACACTTACTGGGCATGAACAGATGGATATAACCACCCAACCAGCATAGACCCTGGTGTTCTTCCCCACCCCTGGGGACATAGCCCCTCAGCCATTGAGATCTCCACCCTATATCCATATATACACTTACTGGGCATGAACAGACGGATATAACCACCCAACCAGCATAGACCCTGGTGTCCTTCCCACCCCTGGGGACATAGCCCCTCAGTCGTAACTTGGAAACCATTGAGATCCCACCCTATATCCATATATACACTTACTGGGCATGAACAGATGGATATAACCACCCAACCAGCATAGACCCTGGTGTCCTTTCCCACCCCTGGGGACATAGCCCCTCTGTCATAACTTGGAAACCATTGAGATCCCCCCACCCTATAACCATATATACACTTACTGGGCACGAACAGATACAACCACTCAATCAGCATAGACCCTGATCTCCTTCCCCAACCCTGGGGACATGGCCTCTGGATCATAATTTGGAAACCGTTAAGATCCCTACCCTATAACCACATATACACTTACCTGGCATGAACAGACGGATACAACCATCCATACAGCATAGACCCGGACTACTTCCCCTCCCCTTGTGACATAGCCCCAGGGTCATAACTAGTAAACCATTGAGATCCCTACCCTATAACCATATTTACACTTACTGGGCATTAACAGACGGATACAAACATCATCCAAACAGACCCTAGGCTTCTTCCCCACCTTTGTGGACCTAGCTCCTGCATCAAACTTGACAAATAATTTGATATTTTTAGCTCGACTGTTCGAAGGATCTTATCCGCATGTCTTAACGTGTAAATAACTTCAACATTTTTTATCCACTCATCATCAAACTTACATACTTTATTATAAATGGGACGATGATCGTATCTATTGAGTTCAAGATCATTGGATGAAAGGTCGAGGTCACAAAGGGGTCAACAGTCAAATGCATTTACATATACTTTTAACATATTTTCTTCAACTTTTCAACTTATCAATTTGCATTTTGTATCCTTTGAAAGGGTTATTATGAAATTACCCTTGATTTATTGAAAATTCCAATATTTTCCTTCTTGACACATCCACCTAGCCCCTTTGTTTTGACTTTTTTTTTTCTGATGGTATGCCAGGTGTAACATTCCTTGTTCTCTGAAAATTCGAATAGTCGAGCTGCCCTGTCCTCTGACAGCTGTTGTTGCTCCCATTATTAAGTATTTAAGTATTTGCTAACTGTAACTAATGTTACTTATAATTTATAGACCTGCACATTAGACTTGAAACCTTACGCAAATAGTGCCCGTGGTTAAACAACAATCAGTTTTTTTGTCAGAAGGTCAAGGTCGTAATTATTAACCTGACACCTAGGTAATACTTTTAAAATAAATATCTTATAACAAAGATGTGTATTGCCCGTAAGCAGCGCTCTTGTTTTTCAAAGGGATGCCCTGTGTGGTTTCGGTGGTTCCGTTTGGTTCTGGGGCAAAGAATAAGGTCACTGCATATTCCGTTGTCGGGGTAGGCAGAGTGGTAGAACCCCACCCCGACCCCCACAAATTCATGTTCATTTTATCATTTTTTATTATTGCTCATAAAAGTCTCCATCATGACCCCTGCATTGTTTCAGGTGCCATCTCGCTCACATCACTAGAGCAGTGGCAGAAAAACAATAAACGTGGCTCCAGCATAAATGGAGTGTCTACAATAGAATTTGCAACAACTCTGCAGTTCTGCAGGTGAGAAGGTTCTAGGCCCATTCTCCATATTTTATCTCGATGTACATGGAGGATGAGCCTGGCATGTTCATTCCTGTTAGGCGCCATATAATCTTTCATGTGTTGGTGCGCCTTAAAACCTCAATTCAATTCAATTTCAGAGGGAAGCATGGCACTCTTGTTTTTATCAAGCATTGAAATAAACGTCTCAAGTTATTAATCCAGTATCATTTTGATTTTAAAACAGCTTGCATTTAATATATTATAAAGTAGAACAAGTTTTCATTTTTTATGCCGTGGTGCGTCGTCTGTCGGTTCGTCCATCCGTCCATAAAGTTTTTTTTGTAGCGACTACTCCTCTGAAACTTCTAGAGGAATTTTCATGAAACTTTACAGGAAGGTTGCCCATAATGTCTAGTTGATCCTAGCAAAAATTCAGTATACTGGTGAGCTTGGTTAACCTTATTCTCAGGAGAAATTGCATAACATGACCTGTGACCCTAGTCACACACCTGCTATATTTATGAATAAGAATCATTCCATTTAGGTTACAAAAGGCCTAAGGGTGATTTGGAGAAGTTATTGAGGATATACTAAGGTTGATGTTGTAAGGGGTTTAATTGATATAGCTTTATAATTAAAATTTGTGGTAGCATTATGACATTTTGATAAGCTGGAAAAGACATATTCCTTAGACGAGGATAAAATTGAATGAGATTGTAATGTTGCATAATAAATCATAATATTTAGGAATATAGGAATGTTGCCCTTGATGTCTAGTTGGTCCTAAGTAAAAATCAGGTTGGCCTAAAATTCAAGATGGCCACCATGGCTAAAATAGATTTTAAATATACTTCTCTAAAACCTTATGGGCTAGGATAAAATTGAATGAGATTGTAATGTTGCATAATAAATCATAATATTTAGGAATATAGGAATATTGGCATTTGCTCTTGATGTCTAGTTGGTCCTAAGTAAAAATCAGGTTGGCCTAAAATTCAAGATGGCCACCATGGCTAAAAATAGATTTTAAATATACTTCTCTAAAACCATAAGTGGTATCGGTTTGGTACCTTTACCAAAATGACTTTCATGAAAATTTACAGGAATGTGGTCTTGATGTCCGGTTAGTCCCAAGTAAAAATCAGGATGGCCGGTAATCAAGCTGGCTGCCACAGTTTAAATACAAGTTCAAACATGACCACCAGCGACTATCTTTTTTTCCATAGAGTGATATAGGAAAAACTTGTGGCGACTACTTCTCTAAAAGTGTTGGTCTTATTTCCATAAAACTTCACAGGTTCCCATGGCTGATCTGGCTTTCAAAATCTATCAGTAGAGCTTCAAGGTCTTTGACCTCTTGTTCATTGGTATAAAAACAGACACACAAGTTTTAGTCACACAAAGCCTGATTTTGTGTACGTCCGTCTGTCCGTCCGTCTGTCTGTCCATAAATTTTTATTTGTAGCGACTACTCCTCTGAAACTGCTGGATGGATATTCATGAAACTTTACAGAAATGTTGCCCATAAAGTCTAGTTGATCCTAGCAAAAATGCATGTTGATGTGAAATCCAAGATGGCCGCCAAAGCTAAAAATAGAGTTTTAAAATACAAGTTTGTAGCGACTACTTCTTGAAAACTATAAGTGATATTGATATGGGACTTTTTCTAAAATGATCAGCATGACATGATGTTGATCCGAGTCGAACATTATTTTGATTCGACGTTAAACATGGCTGCCAGTGGCCATCTTTGGTTACATAGAGTTATATATAGTAAAAACTTGTAGCGACTACTCCTCTGAAACTACTTGACGGATGTTCATGAAACTTCACAGGAATGTTCCTCTTGATGTCTAGTTGATCCTAGAAAAATTTCAGGCTCGCCAGAAATTCAAGATGGCTGCCACAGCTAAAAATAGATTTAAAATAAATAAGTTTGTAGCGACTACTTCTTGAAAACTATAAGAGATAGTGATATGGCACTTTTTCTAAAATGATCAGTATGACATGATGTTGGTCCTTGTCGAATATCGTTTTGATTCGACGTTAAACATGGCTAGCGGCCATCTTTTTTTACATAGAGTTATATAATGAAAACTTGTAGCGACTACTCCTCTGAAACTACGTGACGGATTTTCATGAAACATCATAGGAATGTTGCTCTTGATGTCTAATTGAGCCTAGGAAAATTTCAGGACGGCCGGAAATTCAAAATGGCCGCCACGGCTAAAAATAGATTTTTAAAAAATAAGTTTGTAGCGACTACTTCTTGAAAACTCTTTAAGTGATATTGATATGGGACTTTTTCTAAAATGATCAGCATGACATGATGTTGGTCCTTGCCGAAAATCATTTTGATTCGACGTTAAACATGGCTGCAGCGGCCATCTTTATTTACATAGAGTTATTTAGTAAAAACTTGTAGCGACTACTCCTCTGAAACTACTTGACGGATTTCCATGAAACTTCACAGGAATGTTGCTCTTGATGTCTAAATGATCCTAGAAAAATTTCAGGTCGGCCGGAAATTCAAGATGGCCGCCATGGCTAAAAATAGATTTTCAAAATTCAAGTTTGTAGCGACTACTTCTTGAAAACTATAAGTGATATTGATATGGGACTTTTTCTGAAATGATCAGTATGACATGATGTTGATCGTGGTCAAAAATTATTTTGATTTGACATTTAACATGGCCGCCAGCGGCCATCTTTGTTTACATAGAGTTATATAATGAAAACTTGTAGTCACTACTCCTATGAAACTACTTGATGGATTTTCATGAAACTTCACAGGAATGTTGACCTAGCTATCTATCAGTAGAGCTTCAAGGTCATTGACCTCTTGTTATAAATTTGAATTGTTTCAGTTATATAGCATCACGAAATTCTGGAATTGTTGGGCGTGGCAATGACCGGATCACAATGCGGATTTAGCCGATTCCTGCGCCATTGAGAATCCAAATAATGATGTAAACGTGACTAAGCATGCAAATGGACCAATGAAATGTCAATGGAATGCAATAGTTCCACAGTGAAGGGCAGCCTGTTGACATAGTAGTTGCTATGGCTTGTACGTGGTCTGATCAATTTAAGATCACGAAATTTGCGCTTACATTGTGATACAGTCAAACCTGTATCAAGAGACCACCAAAGGGAAGAATCAATCTCTTAACACAGATGATCTCTTAACACATGTGGTCTCTTAATGCATATGCTCTCTTAACACAGATGATCTCTTAACACAGGTGATTTCTTAATACAGGTGATCGCTTAACACAGATGATATCTTAATGCATATGCTCTCACAGATGATCTCATAACACAGATGATCTCTTAACACAGGTGATTTCTTAATACAGGTGATCTCTTAACACAGATGATCTCTTAACACATGTGATCTCTTAACACAGATGATCTCTTAACACAGGTGATCTCTTAATACATGTGATCTCTTAACACAGATGATCTCTTAACACATGTGATCTCTTAATACAGGTGATCTCTTAACACAGATGATCTCTTAATATATGTGCTCTCTTACATGTGATCTCTTAACACAGATGATCTCTTAACACAGGTGATCTCTTAACACAGATGATCTCTTAACATAGATGATCTCTTAACACAGGTGATCTCTTAATACATGTGATCTCTTAACACAGATGATCTCTTGACACATGTGATCTCTTAACACAGATGCTCTCTTAATACATGTGCTCTCTTAACACATGTGATCTCTTAACACAGATGATCTCTTAACACATGTGATCTCTTAATGCATGTGATATCTTAACACAGATCATCTCTTAACACAGGTGATCTCTTAATACAGGTGATCTCTTAACACAGATGATCTCTTAACACATGTGGTCTCTTAATGCATGTGATCTCTTAACACAGATGACTCTTAACACGTGTGATCTCTTAACACAGATGGTCTCTTAACACAGATGCTCTCTTAATATAGGTGATCTCTTAATACATGTGATCTCTTAACACAGATGATCTCTTAACACAGATGGTCTCTTAACACGGATGATCTCTTAATACAGGAGATCTCTTAACAGAGGTGGTCTCTTAATACAGGTGATCTTTTAACACATGTGTTCTCTTAACATAGATGATCTCTTAATGCACGTGATCTCTTAACGCATGTGATCTCTTAACGCATGTGGTCTCTTAATGCATATGATCTCTTAACATAGATGATCTCTTAACACAGGTGATCTCTTAATACATGTGATCTCTTAACACAGATGGTCTCTTAACACATATGATCTCTAAACACAGGTGATCTCTTAACACAGATGGTCTCTTAACACAGTTGATCTCTTAATACATGTGATCTCTTAACACAGATGTTCTCTTAACACATGTGGTCTCTTAACACATGTGATCTTTTAATACAGGTGGTCTCCTAACACAGATGGTCTCTTAACACAGGCAATCTCTTAACACATGTGGTCTCTTAACACAGATGATCTCTTAACAGAGGTGGTCTCTTAGCACAGATGTTCTCTTAAAACATGTGGTCTCTTAACACAGTTAGTATCTTAAACAGGTGATCTCTTAATACATGTGGTCTCTTAACACAGGTGGTCTCTAAATACAGGTAGTCTTTTAATACAGGTTATTTCTTAATACGGGTGGTCTCTCAACATATATGGTCTCTTAACACATGTGGTCTATTAACACAGATGGTCTATCAGCACAGATGGTCTCTCAACACAGGTGGTCTCTTAATACAGGTGCTCTCTTAACACATGTGGTCTCTAAACACATCTGTTCTCTTAACAGAGATGATCTCTTAATACAGTTGATCTCTTAACACAGGTGGTCTCATAACACAGGCAGTCTCTTAATACAGGCGATCTCTTAACACAGGTGATCTCTCAACACAGTTGGTCTTTCAACAGTTGGTCTCTTAGTACAGATGACCTCTTAACACATGTGGTCCCTTAACACATGTGGTCTCTAAGTACAGATGGTCTCTTTAACACAGGTGGTCTCTGAACATATAATTATGGTCTCTTAACACAGTTGATCTCTTAATACATGTGATCTCTTAACACAGATGGTCTCTTAACACATGTGGTCTCTTAACACATGTGATCTCTTAATATAGGTGGCCTTTTAACACAGATGGTCTCTTAACACAGGTGATCTCTTAACACATGTGGTCTCTTAACACAGGTGAACTCTTAACAGAGGTGTTCTCTTAGCACAGATGTTCTCTTAACACATGTGATCTCTTAACACATGTGGTCTCTTAACACATGTGGTCCCTTATCGCCTGTGGTCTCTTAACACCGATATTCTCTTAACACAGTTGGTATCTTAATACAGGTGATATCTTAACACATGTGATCTATTAACACATGTGGTCTCTTAACACAGTTGGTATCTCAATACAGGAGATCTCTTAACACATGTGATCTCTTAACATAGATGGTCTCTTAACACAGGTGATTTATTAATATGTTGTCTCTTAACAGTTGGTATCTTAAACAGGTGATCTCTTAATACATGTGTCTCTTAACACAGGTGGTCTCTAAATGCAGGTGGTCTTTTAATACAGGTTATCTCTTAATACGGGTGGTCTCTCAACATATATGGTCTATTAACACAGATGGTCTATCAGCACAGATGGTCTCTCAGCACAGGTGGTCTCTTAATACAGGTGCTCTCTTAACACATGTGGTCTCTAAACACATATGTTCCCTTAACAGAGATGATCTCTTAATACAGTTGATCTCTTAACACAGGTGGTCTCGTAAATATTATTATTATTATACCATATTTATATAGCACTCTTTTCATATTTAACATACGTTCAAAAGTGCTTTACAAGTAAAACAATAATACAGTCAAAACTAAAAAAAGAACAATACATGTATTAACTCTAAGAGATGAAGATATTAAGTGGTAAAATATAAAACAACATATAGATTATATTGCTAAGATAAAGTTAAGACATTATTATTATACTGACTAAAATTAAAATCCGTGTTTAAAAAATAGTACTGTCATAATAAGATGATAAAACAATGGTAATCATTTATGAAATAGTCCAGCTTAAAATACACATCAGCCACTATATATCATTAAAAAGAAATGAGTTTTCAGTGATCTCTTAAAAGAGTCAAGTGTGTTGGAATTCCGGATTCCCACTGGAAGCGCGTTCCACAACTTTGGAGCAGCAGTTGCAAAGCTACGGTCACCGTATGTAACTGTACGAGATCTTGGTACTACAAGAGTCAGAGTGTCACTTTGGGATCTTAAGTCACGCTGTGGTCTATACACCTTTAACATGTTTGTGATGTAGCTTGGAGATTGGTCATTTAAGGCTTTATAGATGTGACTCAATATTTTAAAGTCAATCCGGTATTGCACTGGGAGCCAGTGAAGCTCCTTTAACACTGGTGTGATGTGGTCGAAACGAGATTTCCTAGTAATGATACGAGCTGCTGTATTTTGAACTGTTTGAAGTTTGTTCAAAATTGTCTTAGGTAGACCGCTAAGCAGGGAGTTACAATAGTCAAGTCTGGATGTAACAAGGGAATTTACAAGGGTTTTGGTTGCATCAATGGTTAGATATTGTCTAATGTGACCTATTTGTCGTAACTGGGCGTAACACGACCTACAAACAGCATTCACCTGTTGTTCCATGTCCATTTTGGAATCGAGAAATGCTCCCAGATTTCTAACACATGATGATGGTTTTATCTCAGAGTCTCCAACTTTAATAGATATGTCAGATATACACTCCACATTGCGCTTGGAGCAAAACAATATAAGTTCTGTTTTGTCTGCATTTAGTTTTAGCATATTGTGGTGCATCCAGGAGATAATATCATTGAGACAGGCTTCAACTCGCCGTATAACTTCAACTTGATAAATTTTGTCCAAAGGTTCAAATGATAAGTATAGCTGAGAGTCATCAGCATAGAAATGATGATTTAGTCCATGGTTTCTACAAATTGCCCCTACAGGTTTGGTGTACATGATATAGTTTTTGGGACCACATAACACAAGCAGTCTCTTAATACAGGTGATCTCTTAACACAGGTGATCTCTTAATACAGGTGATCTCTCAACACAGTTGATCTTTCAACAGTTGGTCTCTTAATACAGGTGACCTCTTAACACATGTGGTCCCTTAACACATGTGGTCTCTAAGTACAGATGGTCTCTTAACACAGGTGGTCTCTAAGTAAAGGTGGCCTCTTAACAAAGGTGGTCTCTCAACACAGATGGTCAACATGTAGTCTCTTAATACAGGTGATCCCTTAATACAGGTGATCTCTTAACACATGTGATCTCTTAACATGTGGTCTCTTAACACAGTTGGCCTCCTAACACAGTTGGTCTCTTAATACAGGTGATCTCTTAACACATGTGGCCTCTTAATATATGTGGTCTCTTAATACAGACGATCTCTTAACACATGTGGTCTCTAAACACAGGTGGCTTAACACAGTTGGTCTCTTAATACAGGTGATCTATTAATACACGTGATCTCCTAATACAGGTTAACACATGTGATCTCTTAACACAGTTGGTCTCTTAAGACAGTTGGTCTCTTAATACAGTTGATCTCTTAATACAGGTGATCTGTTAATACAGGTGATCTCTTAAAACATGTGGTCTTAAACACAGACGGTCTCTTAAACACAGTTGGGTGGGTCTCTTCATACAGGTGATCTTTTAATACAGGTGATCTCTTAAAACATGTGGTCTCTTAAACACAGATGGTCTCTTAAACACAGTTGGGTTGGTCTCTTCATACAGGTGATCTCTTAATACATATGATCTCTTAAAACAGGTGCATTTTAATTGAAAAACAATACAATTTGGAATTGAATTGGTGTTCTTAACGCAGGTGGCTTTTAATAGAGGTAGTCTCTTAATGCAGATGGCTTTTAATAGAGGTGGTCTCTTAAAGCAGGTGGAGTTTTAATAGAGGTGGTTTTATAATGCAGGTGGGCTTTTAATAGAGGTGGTTGGTCTCTTCAGCAGGTTAAGCTGTATTAAGTTAAGGAACTTTTTAAGATAAGTAATGCCTACTCTAGGCGATTAATTTGGAATGAAAGAGCGTATATAACATTGCATGTCAGTCAAATCTTGTTTGAAAGCAGTTCTGTTAAATGGATAAGTACAATTGTTTTCGTCTTTGTAAAATTGTTATTCAATCTTAATATACTGAACAAAAAAAGAAATGTCCGACTTTTTTGCTGGTATTTCCTTTGGCCAGTTTTTGGGGGCAATAATAAAACAATGTTTGATGTTTGTAAGCACACTTAAGTGAGTACTAAATATCATATTAAACAGGTTTAAATTTGCCAAGCAAGAATCTTTTATGGATGATATGGAAATGTTAAAAGGAGGTAATTTGATGAATGTTGATAATCAAAAGTGTTCTGTTTTTTGTGATTTTTTGGTAAGGAACATAATTTTTTTATAGAGAATATTGTCTCGGACAAATTTTGGTAATATTCATGGATTTTTTTTTTGTGGCCAAAATGCATGTTTTAAAAAAAAGGTGACCAACTCCCTTGTGTACTGAACTTTTCAAAAACATCTTTATTTGGACTATTGTTGGCGATCTATCTAATTATTCTTAAAACATTATTATTTTTTTCTTGTTTTGCTGTCTAGACAAATCCCCATGTGGTTGCCGGGGTAGAATACAACCACTGCAATCTCAAAAACACACTGTTACATGCAGAGGGGTAGGACACCCCCATTCATATTCATTTCGTCATTTTTTTAACATGCTCATTCAAGGTCTTTATCATGACACCACGTATGCAAACTTGGAAACGTTGTACTGTCTACTGTAGAATTTGCAGTTCTGCAGGTAAGAAGGTTCTAGGCCCATTCTCCATATTTTATCTTGATGTAAATAGAGAATGAGCTGGGCACGTTCATTCCTGTTAGGCGCCAATATAACCTTTTATGCGTTGGTGTGCCGTAAAACCCAATTCAGTTCAGTTCTGTCTTTACAATCAGCATCAACACCAGTGGAAGTTTCTTATTTTGTTCAGTATATGTTACTCTTGTTTGGTCACGGGGCAAAGAATAGGGCCACTGCAGATCCCTTTGGAGGGGTAGGCAGAGGGGTAGAATCCCCCCAAATTCATGTTCATTTTATCATTTTTTGTTCATGTCCATTAAAGGTCTTCATCATGATCCCTGCATTGTTTCAGGTGCTATCTCCTCGCATCAAAGAGCAGTGGCAGAAAAACAATAACGTGGCTCCAGCGTAAATGGAGTTTCTACGATAGAATTTGCAGCAACTCTGCAGTTCAGGGTGAGCAGGTTCTAGGCCCATTTTCCAAATTTTATCTCGATGTACATGGAAGATGAGCCTGGCATGTTCATGCCTGTTAGGCGCCATATAACCTTTTCATGTGTTGGTGCGCCTTAAAACCCCAATCCACAAAGTTAAAACTGCCAGGGCTACCTAGTTAAAATAGTCATCAATTATATTCAATTTGTTGTTTGGAGTGAATAAAAGATTTTTTTTTAATGAAATAATGGTTTTACAGCTCATTTACACATTGTTTAGGTTATTATGTCGCCAGTAACATCCCATCTAGTCCTGTCATGGTCTCTGTGGCCTGGATAGTAAAGACGCTTCCCGGTGTGGTTGCCAGGGTAGAATACAACCACTGCAAATCCCGCTAGAGGCAGAGGGGTAGGACCCCCCGTTCGTGTTCATTTTGTCATTTTTAAATCATGCTCATTCAAGGTCTTCTTCATGACACCGCATATGCAAATGTGGAAACGTGGCTCCATCGTAAATGGAGTGTCTACAATGGAATTTGCAGCAACTCTGCAAGTTAGAAGGTTCTAGGCCCATTCTCTGTTTTTATCTAGATGTAAACGGAGGATGAGCCTGGCATGTTCATCCCTGTTTGGCGCCATATAACCTTTCTTGTGTTGGTGCACCGTTAAACCCCAATTCAATTCAAGCAAAGACGCTTCGTCTAAAACTTTCTCGCCTCTCACCACTGCGGGTTCGAATTCCACTTGGACTTGTGAAGTGCGAAAGTGTCGATTCTTACAGATGGCAGGAGGTATACAATACTAGTTCTACCAAGGAAAAATGGCATGGTCTGCCTCTACCACAAAAAAAAATGACTGTCATATATGGTCTAACGTGCTGAAAATGACGTAAAACACGATTCAAACAAACAATAAACAAAATTGCATATGACCTTAGCTGTTGGTGCGAATACAAAGTCCAATTAAGTCAATTAAATTAAATTTGAATTTCTATGAAAATAAGCTTCAGTGTTTGGACAGTACAATTCCTTCATGCTGCTTGCAATAAAATGTACACACACCACTACAAACTGAAGATTTGTATAATGAAACTAATTTCGATGGCCGCCATTTTAACAGTTATTTTCCCTTAAATTTGGAATTTCTTCGAAAATGGATTGTGTGCTCAACTCTTCCAAAGTTCATTTGTTCGACGTATATCGTAATGGGGATAAATCTGGGCTAAATCTCAATGACGTCATATTTTGTGTAAACCTCTCAAGAGGATGTCCGAAATAATATACCTCTACATTGTATATACCGTGTAAGTAATGAACTGTTTGTCCGAATCATTGACCTTTTCAATCTTTTTTTTAGAAATACTATAACTGAGAGTCAGCCCTATGGAATAAAAAGGCAAGAAACAGCAATGCACCCAAGCTCATTTTCAGAAATTCAGAAATTCAAAAGGGGACAAAACTCTGGAAAATGTTGTGCTGATTGCATTTCAACTTAACCCGTTTGGTGTCTACTCGGACTCAAGATGTGCAATTAAGAGGATTATACTTTTTGAACTGGCAGTGGCATTTTAGATATGAGCCGTGACACATGAAAACGTCCCTTCAGGCGTTTAGAGTAACAATTTATGACTTCGGCCGGTACTCAATTAATTACTAATCAAATTTCACTTCCATGTTTTACCTAATTATTATATCATAGAGAATGTGTTTTCTTAATATAAATATTTGATGCTATAGAAAATGGTAATTGTTTGTTTTTTGTTGTTATTTAATCGTCAAAAATTATGGTGAGTACAATCTTTAATTTTCAAATTGAGGTAAAATCATTTCTAATTAAGATAACATCAAATAAAGAGATTTTTAAAGAGAAAATCAACGTGTTTCATAAACATCGATAACAGTTTCACTCTAAAATGTAACATTTATACAAACGAGTTTAATTATTTCAGAGGTATATAAAGCAAAATATTAATATTTTCTTATAATTTATGATGAACAAGAAATATCATTGTAAGTGATAAATGCCCCCGAAGTGTCCTTTGACCTCTAAGTATGACCTTGACCTTGGAGCCATGGACCTGGATTTGTGCACGACACCTCATTTGGTTGTGGTGAGCACTTGTGCCAAGTTATTTGAAAATCCATCCAGGCATGCAAAAGTTATTGACCGGACACAATTTGACCTTTGACCTCTAAATGTGACCTTGACCTTGGGGTCACAGACTTGGATTTTGTGCGCGACACATCGTCTTGTTGTGGTGAGCACTTGTGCCAAGTTATTTGAAAATCCGTCCATGAATGCCAGAGTTATTGACTGGACACAATTTGACTTTTGACCTCTAAATGTGACCTTGACCTTGGGGTCACAGACTTGGATTTTGTGCGCGACACATCGTCTTGTTGTGGTGAGCACTTGTGCCAAGTTATTTGAAAATCCGTCTATGAATGCCAGAGTTATTGACTGGACACAATTTGACTTTTGACCTCTAAGTGTGACCTTGACCTTGAAGACCTGGGTTTTGCGCGCGACACATCATCTTGTTATGATGATCACTTGTGCCAAGTTATTTAAAAATCCCTGCAGGGGTTGTGATGTTACGGTCCGGACACGAAATTGCGTACCTTTTTTTGACCTATGAACTTTAAGTGTGACCTTGACCATTGAGGTACGGACCTGGGTTTTGCGTACGACACATCATCTTGTTATGGTGATCACTTGTGCCAAGTTATTTAAAAATCCCTGCAGGAGTTGTGAAGTGACGGTCCGGACACGAACTTCGGAATGACGGACAGACAGACAGAATCCGGACGGACAGAATCCGGACGGATGGACGGACGGTGCGATTACTATATGCCCCTGAAATTTTTTCGGGGGCATAAAAATTACAGAGTGAAATCGAACCATGTTGGAAAGTGGTAAGCATTGCCACTATACACTAATAAAATTATGTTCTTGATAAATAAAACCACACAAAGCATTCAAATATGCTTTAATATTTCTGAAAACAAGCTTGCCTTCTACCTGTAAAGAGCTCAACAAAACTGGAGATTCAGGGGACATAACTAGTGTCCTAAAGGAAATGTAGGCATACAGCCAAACAATATTTGGGATTTAGAGTTCTGAAAACCTTGGGAAAAGGTGAAAGAATTATCAAAATCGGATGATAAACACAGAAGATATGACCATTTGAATGTTTTTCTAAAACATATGGGAGCAACCATTTCATGGGAGCAACCATTTTGATGGGAGCAACTATTTTGAGAACTATGATGTCAGATAACTATGATGTTAGGGTTCATAGTTCTAAATTACCACATATGCCATATTGATCAATATCATTTAAAGGAAAGAAAATCACTGCAAATCGATGCAAAATACGTTAGTGGTCATTTAATTCCTTTGTGTAAATCAATAAATTATGATAATTATTTCATATATGGTAATTTAGAACTATGATGTCATAATTCTCAAAATGGCGGCTTACATATCCTTTTAAAAAATCCTTAAAATGATCCTTATCTTTATTATTCGATTTTGATTATTCTTTCGCCTTTTTCCAAGTTTTTCGGAACTCTCAGTGCTTAAGATTGGTGGGCAGCGCATGCCTACATTCCCTTTAAAAACAGACTGCTCCTCTGCGAATTCTATGATATATAAGAATTACATGGTTAGTAACTTAGAATTTCCGCTGTATTTTGGCGAGTGTAAGAAAAGTGATAAATGCGAGTCTCTGGCGAGTAATCACTTTTCGATACGAGCCAAAATACAACTGAAATTCGAAGTTACTAACCATGTAATTTTTTTATCATGCAACTGTTTTAAATAACATATTTTACCTGATAAACAAAGGAAATGTACAGTTTACGTCTGCTGCGGTCAAAATACAAATGGAGGATAGTTTGTCGGAGGAAGTAACTTCGGCAAAAAACATGTTCGGCATTAAGTATATTTGTATTGATAATAAATGCAAAATACTTTCTTTTGATAATGTATTGATAATGTATTGTGTATCTAAATTTATAAGCATAACACATATTGTGTATATTTGTAGTTTAAATGGCTGATTTCTGACTTTTTAAGTCATCAAATAATAGCGTGTGCCACTAGCATAATACCGAAGATGGGCGGAAAATATTAGGTTAGTAGACAGTAGCTGTATTTGTATAGTAGAAACATTAGTTGCATGATAAACATGTAATAACTACACTGACCCAAAATGAAAACTTTACATAGACTTCAAAAGTATATATTTTGTTGATAAATGTATATTCGGGGTTAATTTTTTTGTCATCGAAGCTTCAATGCCATATTGATGTGTTTGTGTAATTTATTGGATAAAAATCAGATATTGCATAATTTTTTATGAACAATTAAGTTGAGAGGGGTCGAAATGAAAATTCCTGAAAAATGAAAATGATCACACAGCATTTGGAAACAAGAAATTACTGACTGAGTGCGTTAAGTGATGTTATAAAAAGCATCAGTAACCAGTGTGACCTCCATTTTTACGAATGCATTGCAGAATACGTCGCCTCATTGAATTTACGTAACGTTGTATGAGCGCGTTTGGAATACGTTGCCATTCTAACAGAAGTGCATTTTGGAGGTCATTTATGGTATCAATTTGATGATTGGACCTGGCCCTCCGACCCAATTCATCCCATATGTGTTCTATGGGGTTCAAGTCCGGGGATAAAGCGGGCCAAGGCAAGACGTTAACGTTATTTTGAGCAAGGAATTGTGTGGTTATACACGCCGTGTGAGGCCTTGCATGGAAAGTGCCCGGTCCGTTATTTTGCATGAATGGTATCATTGTGTTGTTTAAAACATTGGTGTAACGTTGAACATTGACATTTCCTTGGATAATGACCAGATCAGTTTTCAGATTTCCCATTATTCCACCCCAGACCATAATACTACCACCACCAAATCTGTCTCTCTCCCGAATACAACAAGTCGTTCATTTCTACGGCGATAGATGCGTATTCTGCCATCTGCATGGCTGACAGTAAACCGTGACTCATCGCTGAAAAGTACCGATTGCCACTGGTTGCGTGTGAAATGCAAATGACGTCGTGCCCATAACAGTCTGGAAGCTCCGTGACGAGGTGTGATAATCTGTCCAGTATATGGACGACGAGCACGAATAGGAACTTGATTCTGTCTCAAACGATTTATGATAGTCTGTGCATGAACCCCGTAACGCCGAGCAGAAATGGTTGCTGGTAAAAAACGATTACGTAGGTGAGTCAACGTGATAACGCGATCAGTACGTAACGTTGTCGCACGTACGCGGCCGGGTCTTGCACGATCTCTGACAGACCCAGTAATAATGTACCGGTTCACAAGATTATGAATAGTCTGTCTGGAGCAGCCAAAATGATGCGCAACGTTATTTACCATTGACCCCGCCCTGAGCATACCAATAGCTTGGTTTCTCTGATCTTCAGAAAGACGTGGCATCACTAAATGCAAAAGTTTTTTAAAAACAAATTAACTTTTTATTATCAGTGCTGAGCAGCAAATGATTACTTGTCGGTGTAAAACCTGTAAGTGAAACACGTGTTGCTGCGCACGTGCAAAGTAAGGAACACATTTTTCATGCTTGGACGCATGAATAGACTGGCGATTTTGAAAACAATTGCATAATCGTTATCCGCAATGAAATCGTGATAATCATGTGTAAAACTTACAACAACATGTATGCTAACAAAACAGATATTCAAACAAATAAAGTGTAAAGTTTTCATTTTGGGTCAGTGTATATGCTATACTCTGATTATTGACTTTTCTATCTTAATTGGTTTTCTTTCAGCGTTTGTCACAACTTTTGACAGATATGTTGAGTAAACTAGATAGAGGTGACATGGGACCAGATCCGCACATCAATACGCAGATATACTTATCAATACAAGGTCCCCCAAACATCCATACCTCGGTCTGATAACGGATAATCCCAGAAGGTAATTGATAGAGTTTAGGATTTCTGAAATTGGAATTTCTTAAACCATTTTTAAGTTGTATATAGATTTATAATCTTAGTGCTGTTTGTTATTTCTAGTTTTCTGTGTTAGGGTGTGAAATAAGAAAGTTACAACTGGGATTTTTTAAAGGTGGGAAATCATCAATTTTAAGAATGGATACACATGATTTTAGGTACAGTAACATTCAGTAATAGCATATCTTGTTCACTGCATATCTCTAAAACCGTTTTTAGGTATGAACTTTTTATAACTTGTTAGCCTTATCGAACACCCATTTCATGTTCTTTTGTATGGACACATGATTGTCTAATACAACATGGAATGATTTTGATGGTGGGGCACATAATGTATAAAATATGTAACGCTACAAAAATTGTTAACTAAAGCTATTTTATTTGTCACATTCATCCTGATATAAAAACACTGTTTACCAACAGCTAAGATTTAATTAACCTAATACAAATCTGTTTGTAATTGTTTAAAAGTTGGCATAAAAAACTTCTTTTTTTTTAAGAAAGGAACTCTTTGTTGGTGGACGTTGTTTACGACATTAACAGTCTATTAAATCCTTTAGAGTCGTTTTTTGTTTAGAATTTGCCATATATCAGAAAGTCAAGAAACTCATTACTCAATGAATAATGCAAACACTTAAAATGTTCATTAAATTCAAAACAAGGAACTCAGTGTATACAAAGCCCGGTGCAGAATAGGGCATACACGTTATACTCATTCATATTTATTACAAGGTGAGGAATTACCAGAATGTATACCCTGCTTTGCACCGTTAACGGTCAAACACATCTTATTGGAATGTGTAGACTTTGATCCTATGCGTCAAAGGTACTACAATGTTAATACTATGAAAGAGTTATTTGATACTGTAGATTTTAGTCTTGTTTTAGATTTTCTAAAAGAGATCAGACTATATAAATCATTGTAATGTGTTTTTATATATATTTAATTGTTTATATATCCGTTGAGGGCATTCGTTGATTTACATACATAGTTTATATTACACCTTATCATCCCTTATTTTTTAATAGTTTTATCTTTATACATTTACATTAATTTTTAATTAATACTTCATTTCTTCATTTTTCATCAATTTTTGCGCACAATATGACCTATTTATGTGTCGACGTGCCGTAAAACACCATTCATTCATTCATTCAGTGTATACAAGACCATGTGTTCTCAGAACACAGTGAGTCATGTATAGGAGACAATGTGTTCTCAGAACACAGTGGGTCCTGTATAGGAGATAATGTGTTCTCAGAACACAGTGGGTCTTATATAGGAGACAATGTGTTCTCAGAACACAGTGGGTCTTGTATAGGAGATGATGTGTTCTCAGAACACAGTGGGTCTTGTATAGGAGATGATGTGTTCTCAGAAAAGAGTGAGTCTTGTATAGGAGATGATGTGTTCTCAGAACACAGTGAGTCTTGTATAGGAGACTGTGTGTTCTCAGAACACAGTGGGTCTTGTATAGGAGATGATGTGTTCTCAGAACACAGTGGATCGTGTATAGGAGACCATGTGTTCTCAGAACACAGTGGGTCTTGTATAGGAGACCATGTGTTCTCAGAACACAGAGAACACAGTGGGTCTTGTATAGGAGATACTGTGTTCTCAGAACACAGTGGGTCTTGTATAGGAGACAATGTGTTCTCAGAACACAGTGAATCTTATAGAGGAGACTGTGTGTTCTCAGAACACAGTGAGTCTTATATAGGAGGCAATATGTTCATCTTCTCAGAACACAGTGAGTACGTCTTATATAGGAGACAATGTGTTCTCAGAACACACTGAGTTCTATTTTGTGCATAATAAAGGATATGTTGAGTGTTTGCATTACTCATTGAGGAATGAGTTTCTTGACATTTTGATACGGCAAATTCTAAAAAAGTAATTCTAAAATGATTTAATAGACTGTTCATGATGTTATGTTTTGATTCTAAAGTTTGTCCGATGTTGTGGATGTTTTATGTTCATCTTATTATTTTTTTCACATTTGACTGTAATGTTACATGATAAAAAGTATCTTAAACTCGTCATATAAGATTTATGAAACTCTTTATAGAAAGATTTTAAATTATGAAAACATTTTAAATTTTAACTCGCCAAAACACTTGTTAAAATTGAAATAATTCATAACTCATTTCATAATGGAATTATTTCATAATGTGGAACTCATTTAAGACCCCATGTATACAAGTGAAGAAGGATTGTGCCATATTCTTACTGAAAAAAATGTGATAATCTGTTAAAAATGACCTATTAAGTGCTTTAATTTTACAATATGAAACTTTTTAAGCAAGCCAGAATAAAGGTTTTATTTCATATCTTGGCCAAACCCATTTTCGCTTCTTGGAGAAGGGGTTGGATGGGGTATGGAAGTTAATACTCAGACCACATAACGTAGTGCTGCCACACTGGAATACCCCACCATAGACACATAATACTCCATCCTGTCACATTATACTGACACCAGGCTGACCAGTCCTGGATGGTATTAGTTTATACGCTGAACGTCGGGCAAGTACTAATTTTATGAAGTCTTTGGTATGACCCAGTCAGGGATTGAATAATTGCACAAATATTGACCTGTCATTTGTCACCACCCTACATTAACAGTCTTAATTATACTCTATAATTGACCAATGTAACAAAAGAGTTGTCTTGTGAGAGCAGAGATATAATTATTCAGCCAATTGTTAATACTCACTAACTGGGTATATTGTTCCTCTGACATCAAGACATTTTGAGGCAGACGGGCTGTTTTGATCGATGACTATACACAGATTGCACTGCTTATAAATCTGCATATTTCATGCAAACAGAGTGAACAATGTATATATAAATATAGTTTATCATATAACTTGCGGTGTGGGAGTGTATCATATTGCGTTAGTGAACTAAATATGCAAATGAAGGCCATATCATTGTTCGGTCTTCCGTTCAGCTCAGGTGTGCATCGGAATTGCCTCTTTGATTTCTGTAACTATGTAAAACACCGAGGAAATACACGTTTTTTAGTGTCGTACGGAGGAAACTGAGTCATCATATGACATCATATGACGACGTTATTTGTAGGCAGCTACAATAATAAATGTACAATAATAAATGTTTCATATGAGCCTTTTTTGGAGTTATGTGATGAATAGAATCTCATATGCCTATTTAATACTGAATTTATTGAAAATAAACTCATTATATTAAATTCATATGATGCTCAACACAGCCTCGAATAATTGTTATCCAACTCGTCTAATAAATACAATCGTGTAAGTTCCTCTATTTAGTGTATATTAAAAACCTCAAAACCTAAAAAAAATATATATATATTATATATTTTGGAAATAGAATCGATTTAAAAACAGCATAGAGTTTACTTGGCTGTAGTAATCATTATTATTGGGTTTCCATAAACAGCTGCAAATGTCTTTATTTATAATTATTTTTTAATTTTAAAGGGACATACGGCAATCTTGAAGTTTTTATCAGTCATTATTATAAGTGATTAGATTTATTAATTTTTATATCATTTTTACTTCAAACCTGCTTGCCTATAATTAAGTAAAATTTGGAGTCTTCAATTTGATTTATTCTACCATAGTTGTGTTTTAAATGTATTGTTGGTGTAATGTAATCAATATTCTGTGATACGCAAAAACGATTTGTTGTGTACTATTCTTGTAACTAATATTAACTATTCAACAAATAGAAGTTATGTAGAAAACATATAAACGGTTTGCCACAAGTTTAAAAAAAATAATCAAGATTGCCATGTGTCCCTTTAATATAATTTATGATAATTTGTTAATCTAGTAACTGTCTACCATTTGAGATAGATGTTATAATGCAAACAAAAGCATTGACTGATAATTTTGTAAACATAGAAACAATTATTCATTATTTCAGGGAAATTTTCACTTAAATTTGTATGATAAATGGCTTGCAATGCCTTTTTGAGGTTTTGCTTATATATTTGTGATAATATTTTAGTAGCTGTCCTGCCAACAACAGCCAACTTTTACAACATATGTACACCATTTCTAAACCTGCTTTCGATGAGTTATATACATGACTTACATGTTTTCAGAATCCAAACTCTGTAGACACAATATAAACAACTTTAACCAGCTACCCATACTTAAATATGAGTAAAATGAATTATGAGTTGGTAAGTCTTGTTTCAACACTCCAGTTTTGAGGTTTGGCCTTAAGAACCCATGAATAAAGCTGTACTTTTAATCGGAAAATATACGTTATTATATGACCTGAATTTAACACCTAGACAGAGTTTTGTAGTGTAATTTTGCTGTAATTTCAAGTTTGTAAAGATTTGCAAAACTAACAGTTGCAATATAACATAAGGATTACATCAAATTGGAGCAGATCTGTGGTTTAAAACTACTTAGTGCTTGAATATAGTCTGAAATCTACTAATAAACATGTTTATTTAAAAAAAAACAATAGGAACTAGATTATTTAAGAGGCTTTGCTTGCTTCAAGAGGATATTTAGACAGATAACTTTAATAACGTTGGGGATTACAAAAGTAAATCTTTGTCTTGGTGCTTTTGAAAGCACCTTGTTATATATAATAATGAAATACCACATTTCCCCTAATAAGAGAGCTTCCCCTAATAGTTGTCCCCTGGCCCCACTAGCCACAACAACCTTTAAAAAAAGAGAAAATCTTCCAAATTCAATACATGTTTGATCTTTTTTATGCCCCCGGCATTCGAGAATGCCGAAAGGGGCATTAAGTGTTGCCCCTGTCCCTCTGTGCATCTGTCCGTCCCGTCCGTCCGACAAATTGGTTCCGCTCAATAACGTTTGAAACGATCCATGTTTTGAATTCATATTTGGTGTGTCACTTTGTAATTATAAAATACAGGTCAAGTTCGATTTTGGTCAACGTTGCTCATTTTATGCAGGAGTTGTGGCCCCTTTTCGACTTAATTTTCTGCAACAAATTGATTTCCGCTCAATAACTTTTGAAAGGGTCCATGTTTGTAATTAATATTTGGTGTGTAGCTGTGTAATTATAAAATACAGGTCAAGTTCGATTTCGGTCAACGTTGCTAATTCTATGCAGGAGTTGTGGCCCTTTTTGACTTAATTTTCTGCAACAAATTAGTTTCCGCTCATAACTTTTGAAAGGCCTGTCCATGTTTGTAATTAATATTTGGGGTGTAGCTGCGTAATTATAAAATACAGGCCAAGTTTAATTTAGGTCATCATCGGTCAATTCCTGAAGGAGTTATGGCCTCTTTTCCGCTCATTAACTTTTGAAACGGTCCATGTTTTGAATTCATATTTGGTGTGTCACTTTGTAATTATATAATACAGGTCACGTTCGATTTCGGTCAATGTTGGTCGTTTTATGCAGGAGTTGTGACCCCTTTTTGACTCAATTTTTTGCGACAAATTGGTTTCCGCTCAGTATCTTCTGAAAGGGTCCATGTTTTGAATTCATATTTGGTGTATCATTTTGTATTTATAAAATACATTTCAAGTTCTATTTCCGCTCAATTTATCAATCGGTCAATTTATGCATGAGTTAGGCCCCCTTTCGACATTTAAAAAAAAAAGAAAAGTGATTTCCACTAGTGCTATCCACTCAATAACAAGATGCATGTGATATAATTAGGCGGAGTGCCTTAAAGTAGGGCATATCATGCAGAAATACGAGATTATTTAAGGTAGGCAACATTTCATCACATGAGCATTCATATGTGGACATTCATAATAAATGGGTTCTGTTTCTTCAACAACATCACTAAATAATAAGAACTTCATTCATTCCAAATTCATGCAATCATCTTGTAGAAGAAACAATAATCTTTGACAGCAGTGCAGCTTCTGAATTGTTAATTCCTGAAGAAAATGCATTTTTAAAGCAACTGTCGTATATGTTGGAAATGGCGAAATGACAAGAGACATCTTTAGAAAGTGAAACTTTTGCTATTTCCACGTTCTATGTGATTGAAGTAAATTATGGATGACTTCCTCGGTTCAAGAAATTCCTATTTACTTATTTTCAATTACTTTTTTTAACCATATGAAACCATATTCCTTAATGTGGCTTCTCACCTTACTTTAGAATCTTTTCATATATAAATTTAATGTTGCATATACTGACTTTGAACACATATAATTGCATTGTATATCTATATTATTTTATCCATTCACCACTACTTCTCCCACTTGTACCTTATCTTCTTTTTGGTGAATTCATAGTTCTAGTAATTATACCGGGGGCATCCGTGTCCTATGGACACATTTCTAGTTTATAAAAATCACTCCAAAGAAATCAAAATGCACTAAAAAAAAAAAGGAAAATAGAAATATATTTTTATATTTTATAAGACAGGTTTTGCATAGCGCCCAAACGGTACTATTAGGGAAAATACGGTAATTTTACGCTGTTTTCAATTCTTTTTTAAAGAGATGTAAATCATTATTGTTTGGATGGGCACTTTATTGAAATAATTGTGATTCTTAGCATAAATGTTGTACAACATTGTTTGAAACACCTATATTTCCATGATTTTTGTGCTACAGAATGTTTGCATGATAAAAATAAGAAAGTGATACAATCATACAATGGAACTGTTTCATCTGAATAAATAAACAGATACTTTATTTCTACTGGACTATTGTGATTTTGTACAATTTGTTGACTGCAAGGCACTTGATTCCTGTTTGTTGACTCTTAATGGAATAATTTGTATTTGAGGATTACATTTCTGTATATTTATAGTTGATGGAGTAAGTTGACTTTAGGGAATTCAACATTTCTGTATGTGTTTAGTTAATGGAGCAAGTTGAATGGAGAAAGTTGACTTCAGGGAATTAATTTCTGTACATTTGTAGCATCATTCCTATGATTCCTCATAACATATAGTAAATGGAATTAATTATTTATTCATCTATGCTGATAGTTAAAGGCTAAGTTAGGCTCGTGCATTGTAAGGACTGTTTACGAAACAAAATTAATGTTGTTAAATAGGTATGCAAGCAGTTTAACGGAGTAGACATTCATATGACTGTTAACAAGTAGTGTGTTTCACCATTGAGTGTATTGGGGTACTGCTGGTGGTTATGTTATTTTTAAAGAATGACTGTTTATGAAAATGTTGTTAAATGTGTTGCACTGCACTATTGAGGGAATTGGGGTACTGTTGGTGGTTACGTTATCTACAAACGTACATTTCAAAAGCAGGTTTAAATCACTGTTACTAGCTTGATCAGCTTTTGGAGTTTGTTATTTCAGGAATGATATATCTAGATGTGGACATTAAGCAAAGACCAGCAGTATCAGAGCTGAGTGAGAACACGAACGCGTGCTGATGTTGGATGTGAGACAGAACAAAACTGAGTTACATGGATCAGTTATTATAGACCATGTGAAATACCTAATGAATCTCAGTTAAAAAGGAAACATCCAGATCAGGTGAGGACAGTTGTTTGATATCATAAGCTCTACTGGCCAAGGGCCAGCAGAGCTTATGGGATGGTGTGTTGTCCGTCTTCCGTCGTCCGTCGTCCGTCCGTCGTCCGTCGTCTGTTAACTTTTTTTCAAACGACTTCTCCTCAGAAACCGCTTGGCCAATTTTTTACCAAACTTCGCATGGATGATCCTTAGATGAATGCTTTTTAGATTTGTTAAAATTAGGTCAGCGCTACATCCAAGATGGCTGCCATTACCATATATGGTCGAAACCTTAAAAAATCTTCTTGTCCAGAACCGCTGGACAGATTTCAACAGTTTTTTAGCTCTACTGGCCAAAGGCCAGCAGAGCTTATGGGATGGTGTGGTGTCCGTCCGTCCGTCCGTCCATCCGTCCGTCCGTTAACTTTTGCTTGTGTACACTCTAGAGGCCACATTTCTGATGCAATCATCATGAAACTTTGTCAGAATGTTTGTCTCAATGAAATCTCGGTCAAGTTCGAAAATGGGTCATGTGGGGTCAAGAACTAGGTCACTAGGTCAAATATTGGAAAAACCTTGTGTACACTCTAGAGGCCATATTTTTGACCCGAGCTTGATGCAACTTTATCAGAATGTTTGTCTTAATTATATTTTGGTCAAGTTTGAAAATGGGTCACATGGGATTAAAAACTAGGTCACTAGGTCAAATACTTGAAAAACCTTGTGTACACTCTAGAAGCCGTATTTCTGACCCAATCTTGATGAAACTTTGTCAAAATGTTTGTCTTAATTATATCTTGGTCAAGTTCAAAAATGGGTCACATGGTGTTAAAAACTAGGTCACTAGGTCAAACTTTGGAAAAACCGTGTGTACACTTTAGAGGCCATATTTTTGACCCGATCTTGATGAAACTTTGTCAGAATGTTTGTCTCATTGAAATCTCGGTCAAGTTCAAAAATGGGTCATGTGGGGTCAAAAACTAGGTCACTAGGTCAAATACTTGAAAAAACTTGTGTACACTCTAGAGGTCATATTTGTTACCCAATCTTGATGAAACTTTGTCAAATTGTTTATCTTAATTATATCTTGATCAAGTTCGGAAATGGGTCACATGGTGTTAAAAACTAGGTCACTAGGTCAAACTTTGGAAAAACCTTGTGTACACTCTAGAGGCCATATTTTTGACCCGATCTTGATGAAACTTTGTCAGAATATTTGTCTCAATGAAATCTCGGTCAAGTTCAAAAATGGGTCATGTGGGTCAAAAACTAGGTCCCTAGGTCAAATACTTGAAAAAACTTGTGTACACTCTAGAGGTCATATTTGTTACCCAATCTTGATGAAACTTTGTCAAATTGTTTATCTTAATTATATCTTGATCAAGTTCGGAAATGGGTCACATGAAAATAAAAACTAGGTCACTAGGTCAAATATTGGAAAAACCTTGTGTACACTCTAGAGGCCATATTTTTGACCCGAGCTTGATGCAACTTTGTCAGAATGTTTGTCTTAATTATATCTTGGTCAAGTTTGAAAATGGGTCACATGGTGTTAAAAACTAGGTCACTAGGTCAAACTTTGGAAAAAACGTGTGTACACTCTAGAGGCCATATTTTTGACCCGATCTTGATGAAACTTTGCCAGAATGTCAAGTTCAAAAATGGGTCATTTGGGGTCAAAAACTAGGTCACTAGGTCAAATACTTGAAAAAACTTGTGTACACTCTAGAGGTCATATTTGTTACCCAATCTTGATGAAACTTTGTCAAATTGTTTATCTTAATTATATCTTGATCAAGTTCGGAAATGGGTACATGAAGTTAAAAACTAGGTAACTAGGTCAAATATTGGAAAAACCTTGTGTACACTCTAGAAGCCATATTTTTGACCCGATCTTGATGCAATTTTGTCAGAATGTTTGTCTCAATTATAGCTTGCTAAAATTCGAAAGTGGGTCACACAGGGTCGAAAACTAGGTCACTAGGTCAAATACTTGAAAAAACTTGTGTACACTCTAGAGGCCATATTTCTGACCCGATCTTGATGGAACTTGGTCGAAATGTTGTCTTATTTATATTTGGTCAAGTTCGAAAATGGGTCCCATGGTGTCAAAAACTAGGTCACTAGGTCAAATACTTGAAAAATCTTGTGTACACTCTAGACGCCATATTTTTTTTCATTCGATCTTTACTAAACTTTACCAGATTGTTAATGTCAATAACAGCTCGGTAAAGTTTGTTTTTAGCTTATGGGATGGTGTGTTGTCCGTTTTCCGTCGTCCGTCAACTTTTCTTGTGTACACTCTAGAGGCCACATTTCTGATGCAATCATCATGAAACTTTGTCAGAATGTTTGTCTCAATGAAATCTCGGTCAAGTTCAAAAATGGATCATGTGGGGTCAAAAACTAGGTCACTAGGTCACTAGGTCAAATACTTGAAAAAACTTGTGTACACTCTAGAGGTCATATTTGTTACCCAATCTGGATGAAACTTTGTCAAATTGTTTATCTTAATTATATCTTGATCAAGTTCGGAAATGGGTCACATGAAGTTAAAAACTAGGTCACTAGGTCAAATATTGGAAAAACCTTGTGTACACTCTAGAGGCCATATTTTTGACCCGAGCTTAATGCTACTTTGTCAGAATGTTTGTCTTAATTATATCTTGGTCAAGTTTGAAAATGGGTCACATGGGGTTAAAAACTAGGTCACTAGGTCAAATACTTGAAAAACCTTGTGTACACTCTAGAAGCCGTATTTTTGACCCAATCTTGATGAAACTTTGTCAAAATGTTTGTCTTAATTATATCTTGGCCAAGTTCAAAAATGGGTCACATGATGTTAAAAACTAGGTCACTAGGTCAAACTTTGGAAAAACCGTGTGTACACTCTAGAGGCCATATTTTTGACCCGATCTTGATGCAATTTTGTCAGAATATTTGTCTCAATTATAGCTTGCTAAAGTTCGAAAATGGGTCACACAGGGTCAAAAACTAGGTCACTAGGTCAAATACTTGAAAAACCTTGTGTACACTCTAGAGGCCATATTTCTGACCCGATCTTGATGAAACTTTGTCGAAATGTTGTCTTAATTATATTTTGGTCAAGTTCGAAAATGGGTCCCATGGGGTCAAAAACTAGGTCACTAGGTCAAATACTTGAAAAACCTTGTGTACACTCTAGACACCATGTAGTACGACTTGATTCATCAATGGTATAACAGCCAGTAGAGCGTTCACAGGCCCTCTTGGGCCTCTTGTCTTTTGAAATGATCGCCAACGCCTAGACTATCAAGTTTGTTCAAATGAAGTCCCCGGAGGTGTCAGTCGTCTAATGGTGGGCTATTGTGATACCAAGGTGTCCGTCGTCCGTCCGTGCGTGCGTCCGTGCGTCCATGTGTTAGTCAACTTTTGCTTGTGTACACTCTAGAGGCCACATTTCTGATGCAATCATCATGAAACTTTGTCAGATTGTTTGTCTCAATAAAATCTCGGTCAAGTTCAAAAATAGGTCATGTTGGGTCAAAAACTAGGTCACTAGGTCAAATACTTGAAAAAACTTGTGTACACTCTAGAGGTCATATTTGTTACCCAATCTTGATGAAACTTTGTCAAATTGTTTATCTTAATTATATCTTGATCAAGTTTGGAAATGGGTCACATGAAGTTAAAAACTAGGTCACTAGATCAAATATTGGAAAAACCTTGTGTACACTCTAGAGGCCATGTTTTTGACCCGAGCTTGATGCAACTTTGTCAGAATGTTTGTCTTAATTATATCTTGGTCAAGTTTGAAAATGGGTCACATGGGGTTAAAAACTGGGTCACTAGGTCAAATACTTGAAAAACCTTGTGTACACTCTAGAAGCCGTATTTCTGACCCAATCTTGATGAAACTTTGTCAAAATGTTTGTCTTAATTATATCTTGGTCAAGTTCAAAAATGGGTCACATGGTGTTAAAAACTAGGTCACTAGGTCAAACTTTGGAAAAACCGTGTGTACACTCTAGAGGCCATATTTTTGACCCGATCTTGATGCAATTTTGTCAGAATATTTGTCTCAATTATAGCTTGCTAAAGTTCGAAAATGGGTCACACAGGGTCAAAAACTAGGTCACTAGGTCAAATACTTGAAAAACCTTGTGTACACTCTAGAGGCCATATTTCTGACCCGATCTTGATGAAACTTTGTCAAAATGTTGTCTTAATTATATTTTGGTCAAGTTCGAAAATGTGTCCCATGGGGTCAAAAACTAGGTCACTAGGTCAAATACTTGAAAAACCTTGTGTACACTCTAGTCGCCATATTTTTGACCAGATCTTGATGAAACTTTCTCAGATTGTTTATCTGAATTATATCTTGATCAAGTTTCAAAATGGGTCCCATGGGGTCAAAAACTAGGTCACTAGGTCAAATACTTGAAAAACCTTGTGTACACTCTAGACACCATGTAGTACGACTTGATTCATCAATGGTATAACAGCCAGTAGAGCGTTCACAGGCCCTCTTGGGCCTCTTGTCTTTTGAAATGATCGCCAACGCCTAGACTATCAAGTTTGTTCAAATGAAGTCCCCGGAGGTGTCAGTCGTCTAATGGTGGGCTATTGTGATACCAAGGTGTCCGTCGTCCGTCCGTGCGTGCGTCCGTGCGTCCATGTGTTAGTCAACTTTTGCTTGTGTACACTCTAGAGGCCACATTTCTGATGCAATCATCATGAAACTTTGTCAGATTGTTTGTCTCAATAAAATCTCGGTCAAGTTCAAAAATAGGTCATGTTGGGTCAAAAACTAGGTCACTAGGTCAAATACTTGAAAAAACTTGTGTACACTCTAGAGGTCATATTTGTTACCCAATCTTGATGAAACTTTGTCAAATTGTTTATCTTAATTATATCTTGATCAAGTTTGGAAATGGGTCACATGAAGTTAAAAACTAGGTCACTAGATCAAATATTGGAAAAACCTTGTGTACACTCTAGAGGCCATGTTTTTGACCCGAGCTTGATGCAACTTTGTCAGAATGTTTGTCTTAATTATATCTTGGTCAAGTTTGAAAATGGGTCACATGGGGTTAAAAACTAGGTCACTAGGTCAAATACTTGAAAAACCTTGTGTACACTCTAGAAGCCGTATTTCTGACCCAATCTTGATGAAACTTTGTCAAAATGTTTGTCTTAATTATATCTTGGTCAAGTTCAAAAATGGGTCACATGGTGTTAAAAACTAGGTCACTAGGTCAAACTTTGGAAAAACCGTGTGTACACTCTAGAGGCCATATTTTTGACCCGATCTTGATGCAATTTTGTCAGAATATTTGTCTCAATTATAGCTTGCTAAAGTTCGAAAATGGGTCACACAGGGTCAAAAACTAGGTCACTAGGTCAAATACTTGAAAAACCTTGTGTACACTCTAGAGGCCATATTTCTGACCCGATCTTGATGAAACTTTGTCAAAATGTTGTCTTAATTATATTTTGGTCAAGTTCGAAAATGTGTCCCATGGGGTCAAAAACTAGGTCACTAGGTCAAATACTTGAAAAACCTTGTGTACACTCTAGACGCCATATTTTTGACCAGATCTTGATGAAACTTTCTCAGATTTTTTATCTGAATTATATCTTGATCAAGTTTCAAAATGGGTCACATGGGATCAAAAAACTATGTCACTAGGTCAATATTGGAATTTGCTTGTGGGCACTCCAGAGGCCACAATTTTGACCTGATCTTGACCAGCCCTTAAAACCTGCCCTTGATCGATTATAATGGAAAATTGATTGAATAGTACCAACATTGCCGATAATCTATTATGGCTTCACGAAATCAGGTGAGCGATTCAGGGCCATTATGGCCCTCTTGTTTTATTTATTTATTTATTTTTTTTTTTTTTTAATTTTTTTTTTAATTTTTTATTATTATTATTATTTTTTTTATTTTTTTTTTTTTAGCTCTAGTTTGACCAGTCTGACCAGTAACAGAGGAGTTATGGCTCTTGATTCAGTTAAAAATGCTATATTTTGCCTCGTTAATACGGTAGGGCCTTCATTTTTCATCTGATCTTTCAAAAGCTGTTTTTTGCCCGAAACTTCCAAAAAAACGTAAATGGCAGTCACTCGATCGCTTCATTGATGTTATAAGAGCCATGTTAGCCAGTAGAGCGTCCACAGGCAAGGCTTACGTGATCAAAATGTGTCCAAATGGTAAAAAATGACACAGAAGCTGTAAAAAACAGTCACACAATTATATAATATTGTTTGGGGCGCTTGTTTCAGCCAAAGTTTTTTCTGAAGTAACTTGAGCAATTTAAATAATACGAACATCAGTTATATATCATTAGAACTGGCATTTTTAGTGGTAAATAAAACTACTTTACTTTTGAAAACAGGTTGAGAAATTAATATTTTACAGCCGAAATGATTTTTTGATGGAGCTTTTCCTATGTAAATTCCTTGTTGACAACAGAAAATCACGAAATTTCAAATAACATCAATAATCCTTCATATTTTGCTATAAAACTTTTAGGGTCTCTTAATTTACTGATATCTAACAATTTAAAACTATTTTTGGATAACATTTCTAAAAAAATATTTTTCACATTTTTCATGCAGCAGAAATGACCCATCAAAAACAGCTTTCGCACATGAATTTTTTATTTCTCAACCGATTTTGAAAAGTAAGGGTATTTTTATTAACCACTAAAAATGTCTGTTTCACTGATATACATGTACAACTTATTTAGGTAGTAGCTTAATTTTTTCTTAAAGTCAAAAAAAACTTTGGCTGAAACAAGTGCCCCAAACAATATAGTCCGGTTACCAAATGCAAATTTTTGGCCTAACCCAAAAAAAACAGTCCGTGCAAAATGTTTTGCATAACAATGTTCTACAGTATGTCCTTACTCAAAAACTTAATGATGCCACATTGGCACCTTTGGGGAATTTGAAATATTCGAGATCGCGGACAAGATGGCCACCGAATCATAAAATCACCGTATCTTATGCAGTATAAGAGACAGAAACATGTTTTTTTGTGTCGACATATTGGTTTTTGTGGTCAAGGAAACCATATTTAATGTTAAAAAGGTATTTTGGGCAATTTGAAAAATTCAAGATGGCAGACAAGATGACTGGCGAACGTAAAATTGCCATATCTTCTGTATTATATGAGCAAGAATCATGCTTTTTGTGTCGACATAGGTTTTTGTGGTAAAAAACAAACATGTTTAATGTTTAAAAGGTATTTTGGGTAATTTGAAAAATTCAAGATGGCAGACAAGTTGGCTGCCAAAACATAAAATTGCCATATCTTCTATATTATATGAGCAAGAAACATGCTTTTTGTGTCGACATATAGGTTTTTGTGGTCAAGGAAACCGTACTTGATGTTAAAAAAGGTCTAGCGGTCTTATAGTTTACCACTGCAATTGTTACCCGATAAAAAGCCCACATAAAAGAGCGAAATTATTCTAAAAATGATATTTTGTTATTTGATAGCAACATTAACACCAAAACAATGGAATGACTTTTATTCATAATACAAATAAAATGTGTTTGCTGGTCATGGAAAGTCCTTATTTACTGCAGTAAGTAAAACCCAGCATGAGCTTCAGTATTCAGTCACTTGTCTGTGCAGATGTAAGCCAAAACAGCCTTACGAATGATTCTCCAACTATAACATGGTTAGCTGTGTAACATCATTTTCATTATCGTTATCACTATTTGCCTCTTCATCGCTAAATTATGTAGCCTCTTTTGTCCATCAATTTTGACAGTTACTTATCAGGAAGCAGTTGCAAAACACTGTGCATGCTAGCTGAGCTGCATAACATACACACCTTGCTGGTCAGACGCACATCCGCAACAAATCATCGGAAGCAGGTGCAGGCCGTTTAGCTGCAGGGATTTTCACAGGTTTAAGAAAAAATTATAATTTTTATCTTTGATCCATCCAAATTTCGTCAGGTGGATCTGCGTCCATTTCACTTTTCCAGAAACATGTCCTGAAGGTGTGCCCTTTTGACATTTTCGGAGAAGGACTCTGAGGTTGGTGGTACAGATTTTAGCTTAGCAGTCTTCCTGGCTTTCTTGCTTCTTGTTTTGCCAACCAACATCGCATCTGATATCAAACATGCTGCCATTTCATTTCCTCCCAAAGCATGCGGCAACAAAACAGGTAGCTTCTGCAATAATGTCCTGTATATCAGCACTTATGTCAACAAGTTTCTCCAGTTTGTGACCCTTCAGCAGCTTCTTGGCAACTGTTGCCTTACAAAGGCCGCTTAGTTTAGCTACAGTATCACAGCCAGACAAGAGCATGTGCGGCTAATAGCTGAGGTACAATCGCTGAATTTTCTTACGTGTCGCTGCTATGTCTATTACTGTTCGTTTGGCACTAGTTCCGTCCATCAGAAGAGAGCATGTCAAGTATTTGAGCACATAGTAGTGAAACAGTAGGACGAACACATCAGTGTCATCACAGATTACTGTCACCGTTCTGGCTCCCTGCAGTGAAGCAGCATATACCATTTGATGAGGAATGATAACATCAGCTTCCTTGTGACTTCTCAAGACCATTATATTAATGGCAACTCCCAAATAATAAACTCAAGGAACCGCTGAGGAATCTGTGATCATCAACTTGTGATTGAAGCCTTTCGCAATTGCAGGGATGTTCATGACTTTGTCTTTGAGCTGCTCACAAATCATGTCAATCAGCTGAACCTGGATTTCTGCATTGGTCAGGAATGTCTGCTGCGCTGGTAACGGTGTACTCAGCTTGAGTTTATGACCAATGCCGGATTTTTGCCTCATTCGGCTCTTTCTTGTGCCACTCTCAATGCTGTATTCATAGTATCGGTCAATTATCAGATACACATCACACGTATTCAGTCGGTGTGACACATAACGCCAGTAACTGTCAACAGCGCAGTCGCATTGGAAGGCCAACGGATGTAACAGAAAAGTTCGCAACCATCATTAATGATCACATCTGGCTTCAATGAAGCTCGTGTTGATTAAACAATTTGAAGTTTCTTCTTCAGCATGGATTTTTAAGTTGCTATCCTCATGTTACCATTATCATCAAACATTGATGTTGGGAGAGGAGCAAGCTCATGGCTGAACACGTCTTTCAAGTCAGTGTTGACACCAATCCCATTACCCGTGAGTAGATCAAGTATATGTCATAGACAGTGCCAGATCCACACTTTCCACCTCTTCTACTGACTGCCATAGTGACCACATTATTGGACAAAGGTTCGTTGAAACCTTCAGGCCAGGATCTTTCATATGCAGACATTTTTGTTCTTCCAAAGTTGACAGAACAGAATCTGTGCTTATTCTATCGGAGACAATATGAAGGATACCGTCAGAGTGCTCTTCTGGGCTCAGATGGTCAATACAGGTGTCAAGCTTCTCGAAGATAATCTTTCTGTCAGCTGCATCTGATTCAAGGCTATATCTACCTCCTCCTTGTGTGTAGTGACGTAAAGTGACTCACTGATATCTCTTATACCATCCAAATCTTTCAGGAGGTGACTGCATGTATGCAGACTGAGAGCCCAATGCTTTAGAGCAGATGGACTCAGTGTTATTTCTATCAGTCCTCCTGGACCATGACCATACTGCATGGATGTGGTTTCTATGAACAAATGGCGTTCCAAAGACCAGCTTTGTGCGGCATCACATGTTCGTTATTCCTGAATCTGGCTTTTCCATGGACCTCACATAATACAAGCCATATCTTGCATACTTTACATGTCCTGCAGCAAAGAAGTAAGGCATCATTGAGGCGACAGCATACAAATGTAAGGCCCATTGAGCTTCCCGTTCTGCTCAGACAAACAACATCATAATCAAGACTGGTTTGATAAGACAATCAAGCCAGAGTTTGGTCGTCCTACTTTGAGCTGCTCTACTTTCCAAGATCTGCATCAAATCATCATAGTTGTCAACGTTTTGTATGACACCCCGCATGTATTCCCCGATGATATGTTAATATTCAATGCTATATATGGGCCGCGCCATGACAAAACCTGTATTAGTGACAAAATGTTCGTATTTTATTTTTTTGGTTTATTTTGTAGACGAAAATATGACCTTTTTCATGCCGAAAAAACTGTTCCATTTGAGAGAATAGTATTTTTGCAACATTAAAATGAATAACGTCATGTATAGTGTGACGATAAGCAAATTGACGTCACTTATTCATGACGTTAAGTATTAATGACGTCTACAAATAACTCTGCTCAAACTTTAATAGGGGTAAAATAAATACAAAATAAATATTTTAAATTATTGCCAATTGTATTGTAAACCTAATATTACCGCAATATTCATATTTAAGATATACATGCAGTTGAAATGCTTTCAGAAATCACGTGTGAGATATTTATATCACGGTAGGGAATAACTGTCATCGTTTTCCTTGTTTTCTTTGATAACATCGCTTACTTACAAAATATAGCATAACGTTCGTGTATATTAACAAATAACTCTGTACTCTTATAATCAGTAATTCATCGTATCATAGACCTATATATAGGTCTGTCACGTGGAGTGATTCAAATTTGAAGGGGAAACAAATCCAAAGTACGTATTACGTCAATATCGCACCATTCATCACTGCTATGGCGCTGGACAAAGGTCATCCTGGAAAACAGGCCTGACGTAAGGGCGTACGGTTGCAAACAAATAATCGCTGACGACTTAATCCACGCGCAAGAATTGTCCTGGGCCGGTTAACCGCTGGAAATCGGAAGTCTGGATCTTTCAAGATGTTCATTTTATTAGCTTCTGCATCATCCCGACCTGTCCTAACGGTAACAACACCAGGTTCGTCTGCTGACATCTTGAAGTACTGATATTTTCTGCAAACGAAAAGTGTTATGATATGCCATCAAAAAATACGCTACCGGTGGGATAATCACTGTTACATTTATATAAGAACGTGTAATTGTTAATAATTCAAATGCAGTTATACCACAATAGCCTAAATACACACTATGCATCGTGTAATACCTGAGGATAAATTCTTGCACATGCGTAGTTGGATAAATGGCTAAGGTACAAAATATGTCTAGCATATTTTTCTCGTATGCGATTTATACTGCACTCTCGCAGGCCCTCGAGAAACAGTATAAATCGCATATACTCGAAAAATTATGCTATAAATAATACTTGTAATGGGTAAATCGCTTGAAAAATAAGTTGCGCATACAGCGAGGGAATATTTTCCTATAACACATCATTATACACAGCTTGTACGGACATCCTAACATGTGTGACGTTACTTAACAAGTTAACAGGTATATTTCAAAACACTCCAATTAATCTTAAATCACTCATTTTTTAAAATAACATAAAAAGTAATTAAATATTATTTTGCATACCTGATTCCGGTAATTGGTTGAAAGTACTGCCGTAGAAATGTCTTCCAATCACGCCAGTGCCATGATGAATAGCGCACAGCTTCGTTTGTTGCAGACGATCTATTGACGAGAGTTTCAAGCTGACCAACAGTCTCGCAGTCGGATCGTCTGTACAGCTTTTTGATGTTAGCGAATCCACTGTCTACTAAACATCTCGCGTGGCCTGGTATTTACATCATGTATTCTATAGTGCTGTTCTGTCCTGTCATGACCCTCCACATGAAATAGCCCAACACGAATTGGTTTTTATTTTGACCTGCAAGCATTATTATATGAATTATAGACATACTATTTACATTATTATTTGTGCTAGAGTTTCTTTTTAATTATGTGTTGTTTTTAAGAAGAATTTTTCATTTAAAAAATCGGTGAATTATAGGTTCTCATAATTCCACATGGTAAGGTAGCACTGAACAATTTCTTTTTCGCTTTGATAATTAAACATGGTAGCAGTGAACAGTTTATATGTGTTGTGATGCACACGCTAACGCACACTCATCCCTTACATGAGAACAATTGTATTTCTGTGCTGATGTGTAATTATAACATGTCGTGCTACAAAAGTGAATATGTAATCAATATGTAACGCATGTCAAGGATTTGATCAGAACAAAGCGAGGTCGTTCATCTTGATTCATAATGGTTGGTAGGAAGAACTGGTGGCAAAAATTGTGAAGAAAGTATCTGGTAAGAAAAAACGGTTGTGGCGTGTTTACGTTTTCATGACAACATTTAAAAAAAAGATTATGTTGTTTTAAAACACGTGACTTGATCTGTTATTATGTTAAACTTTGTTCCCAGTTCCTACCCAGATATAATGCTATTTTCTCTCGGCAGCTATTTTACGCTTACGTAAAACCTTGCTTGTATATAATGTATATAATTACCGGGACAATTATCAGCGTGTATGGCACATGATGCCCCCACGTCTCCATGAGATTCTAAGGCCCAGTCCACCATAGAAATAACGGCATTCGGTCCATGTGATTCCGATCCATCCCGACCTATTGTTTCATTTTCGTCGACTAGAAAGTTTAGCTGTCTTTGTTCTCCATCAATGCGGAATCCAAATATTTGAACTTTTCTGAGGGAAAGAAAGTAAAGTGGACCCATCTGCCTGGAGTGGTGGGGTAAACTGACATTTTGACTAAAGTCAAACGTATAGTGGTTATACTTAGCTTCCCCTTCTTCGTCACGAGATTCTTTACTTCTTTTAATGCAAGCATTGTAAAGTTCTCTTTCCTGCTGAGCTCTGATAACATGCTCCTTCATATCATTTAAGGATTGCAGTTTTTCTTCCTCTGTAACGGCATCAACAATACATTTTCTCATCTTCTCACATTTGGCACAAACATCGTCCCTCGGAGATGCAATTTTAATATGATGAAGGCATGCTTGCCAAATGCCCTTGAACGTACTGATTTTCACCGATCTTACAGGTGTGTCCATATTGCAACAACTGCTAACATATAGGTCGTGTACTCTTTTCTTCGTCGTATCTGACGTCAGATATATCGGCGGAATATTATCTGTTCCTCTTGGAGCCGCAGGCTGCGGAATTCCAAACTCGTCCGCGTAATTCGTAATGAAATGCACTACCAGCTTGACACCTTCAAATTTGAGCGCATGAACTGGTTTTTTCCCGCTGTTCCCATGTGTTCTTGGTGTCGCACCCTTTTCATTATAGTGGGTAATCAAACTTTGTAGTGAATTTCTACCTATGTCATACGCCACGAGAAATGTATTTTTACATACATTCTTGCCGCCGAACTTGAATCTATGCCGAATTCTCTTTCTCTTTTTACCCCGTTTAGTTGTGTCCGTGTCAATGACTTTTCCCAGCGTTCCCATAATGAACAATTCCTTTTCATTTTTATCCATTTCTCTCATTGTCAGAACATGGTTATACAGTTGAGATACAGTAAACTCTTCAGAACATTTTAGGTTACAGCCGCAACCTCGTTTAACAAACTGCTCAATATTTAGTTCATCGTCGTCAGTTTGATCCGAAAAGTCTTTATCATCACTTGAAGAAATATCACTTCGATAATTATCCTCGTTTTGAATGAGGTAGCCTCTAGCACGAGAGTTAATCGTAGCATCATGCAAACTAGCTTGAACATCATCATCGGCTTCGCTGTTTGCGTCCTCTTCAGAATCTTGCTGAGAAACTGCCGGTGTTTGTAACGGTGTTCTACCAAAATGATCAGAGAAGAGGCTCTGAAGTTCCTGAAATAATGCACACAAAATTAAAAATATTTCACAAATCTGGAAAAAGATGTTTTCTTCAAATTGATCTTAATTTATTATAAAAAAAAGATCTGTACAAAAAAAAGGAGGGGTGTGGGGGGTGGTGTGGCGGTCGTGCTATGTCAAGGATATAGATCTTTTGCAAACATGGTAAATTAATAGCTTTCACATTTATTTATGAAAAACAATTCTTTTAAAAAAATAAAAAAAAGTCGAATGGGACGCGAACCAGCGCGGAAAAGTCAACAGCGCGACCACTATACCGACTGAACTAGCCGGGCAGCATTGCAAGTCAGTCAAATTAACTGGTATTTATGCTGTACACAGACACAAAAATCGATAATGATCGTGACTCAGCATAAAAATATGCTTGCAGGGGCGTATCGACAGGATGTCCAGGTGCAAGTTCCCCCGTGTTTTTGTTTACAAAATACAGAGTAGATCTACATATGAGTTTTGATAAAAAAAAAAATTAAAAAAATACGGATGTGTACAGCGGGCATGCCCACAGTAACTATACGCCACTGGCTTCATTCTCTTTCGGCCATGTCATTTAAATTATATTATACATCTAAATGCATACTGTAAACAGGCCTATACATTATACAAAGAGAGATATCGCATTATAACCTCATCGTTTTCTATCGATATTCCCTGTCATAAAATATCAAATTGGCCCTGGCCCTGGGAAAATTTGTGTTGTCGCCACATCGGGCCTGATCGGCATTTCACGTAGATCTAATCATATAACCTTTGTAGATAATAAACAAATCTAATTACAGAAAAATCTTACCTCTAATTCACTGTCACTATCCATTTTAATCCATTATTTTATTCCGTTTCACATTGAAACTGTAAATTTAAAACAACCGGCAATTATTTTTTTACTTCCTGGTTAAAAATCCGCATGTAAATAATTGTGACGTCAAAAACAGGATTTTCCCAACGTCATCAACGATGTCACTAATACAGGTTTTGTCGTGACGCGGCCCATATATTTTTTTTACAGTTTTTGTCTTTTTGACATATATTTCCGCCTAAAAGTAAATTATGTCACTAACTTGCACCTGTAAACATAAACTAATGCTAAAAATCACTTCCTTGACCCCCAAAACCTATAAAAGAACACCTTGATCATGACTGTATCTTCACCAGAAGCAATGAAATTGGAATATTTATGTTTCGGCGGCCATTTTGGACGCCATCTTGAATATTTCAAGTTCCCCAATGGTGCCAATGTGGCATCATTCAGATTTGGATTAAGGACATCCTAAACATACATAATCTGCAAAAAACAATTGTGCGGACTGTTTTTGAGGGTTCTCGTACCAGCGACCCGACTAATAGTACATAAAAAACAGACACAAGTTTTGCGTCACACATGTGCAGGATTTTGCGTACATCCTCCGTCTGTCTGTTTGTCCATTAACTTTTACCTAACTTTCAAAGTACAAGGTGTTAGTCTAATACAACAATGAACCTATTTACACATCTTCGCGTGCATGATGCAATGAATACATCTGATAAAGGCCCATAACTCTCTAGTTTATATATATTTTTAATTATTCCCCTTTGAAAAAAAGGTTTAACCTGGAACTTAACCTTGCCTTTTATAAGTGATTGTGGCTAAAACACAAGTGTTAATCACAATATGAAGGTGTGTCAGGTCAAAGAATCAGGGCCCTGTTTTATTAAACATCTTACAATAAATCTCAAATTTTAAAATCGTTCACTTTTTTCGCCTAAGCATTCAGTGAGCACGTAGTGCAGAAATATCATATGTATAAGAAAATGATACGAAATCACGTTTATTTGAAAATTGTGATTTATAGTGAAGCATTTAAGAAATTGATTTACGATCAAAATGGTCATAAGTTGTTTTATAAAACGGGGCCCAGGTCCTTACCTGAAAGGTGAAGGTCCCACATTGAGGTCAAAGGTCATATGAACTTCGATGACATTTGTCACTTATTGGTGACATAATTCTGTTTTACTTTAGTCATGGCTTGGGTTCCAGTCTGAAATACTATAATATACAATGTATTAATTGGTTGCAAAAAATTATTTTTATTAGATCCAGATAGATGTAGCTAGATCTTTGAGAATTGGTGAATCTCAACAAAAAAAACAAAAGTGTATTAATTTATTTAAATATGAACAACTGTGCACAGGCTAACTTTAAAGGGATACATGGCAATCTGAAATTATTTTAATGCATTAAAATGAGTATGTTGATTTATTAATTCTGTCTCATTTTGACTTTAAAACTGCTTGCATATAATTAAATAAAAAAATTAGATTTCAAAATATTTCAATATTTTATCAATTTTAATGAGAAGTTAGTAATATGTAAAAACATTTTGCTTTACTATTCAAGTAATTAATAGCAATGATAGCAAATTTTGATAATCCTGTATCATTTTGACTTTAAATCTGCTTGCATATAAAAATTATTTAAATACAATTTTGAGTTTTCAACTTTTCTTTATTATTCTTATTTCTGCCACTGTGAGGTTTGAACCTATTATTGGTGAAATGTAGTCAACAGTTAATAATATGCAAAAATAATTTGCTTCAGTTGACAATCTTAAAGTTATTATTAATGATTGAACATGTGCAATTTATGTAGAAAAAGTCATGGGACACCGCAAGTTTTTAAAAAATCAAGATTGCCGTGTATCCCTTTAAAAAATCAAGATTGCCGCGTGTCCTTTTAATGTAGCAAACTGAAATCAGCATAGTCATGTCAATTTGCCTCACCTTTCAGTATAATGTGGACCTATAATATAAACTTGAATTACGCAAGTGCTGTTTGATCCTCAATAATTTAATGTAATGCGTTAAAACGTAAAAGTTAGCCAACAGTGGATTAGCACTCTTACTAATATTAATCCCCTACATATATATATATAATAGACTGTTCTTTCTTTGAATTAAGATCATTCCATTTATGTGACAAAGGGGTGTTTTGGGGAAAAGGACTGATCAGCAGCCGGACATTGTATACCCAGACAGCCTGCGAGTAACTCACAGGTTACAGGTTCGTCGGTCAGGTTACAGGAAACAAAGTATTTTTCACTCGCAGGCTGATCTCTGGGTTAACAATGGACACAAAGGCTATTATAGTCATGCTTATAGCGTGTTAATGGTTAATGTATTGTTACAGTCAATCGCTTTTAATATTAGTGTAATAAAAAGTCAGAGATTAGTATGCTGTTTATAATAAAGTGTCGATAAGCCCTGTCAGCTTACTGTGAACGGCTTTGAAATTTATTTTGGAAAAAATTATAGGTTAATCATTATCTGTTATAAAATATAACTAATGTGTTAGAATACTAATAGTGTTGCAGTAAAAGTGTGTTTACAGCTGTTGGAGTAGAATCAAAATTGTGTTGATAAAACTGGATATTATTGTATTTTGAGACATACATTGTGATTTTTGAAATTGTGTAAGGTTTGTGGATGATATAATAACTGTTATGTCATTATCAGCACATGCTAGGTTATATATGGTGGTCATTTTTTTTTTAGTAGTGGAGCACACCACCCAGTTGTTCCTGGGAGGAACCAGTTCTGTATACCTTCCCAATCCGTAAGAATCAATGCTTTCTCAGTTACAAGTCGAGCCGCCAGTTGGATTCGAACCAAGAGGCGAGAAGGGAGAAGGTTTCAAACTCAGCATTTGTCCATCCTGGCTACGAATGTGCTGTAGATGCTAAGGATGAAGTGTAAAGAGATAATAAGATCTGCAGTGGAGAGAAGGAGATGAATAAATTTGTCTTGTACCTGGGGTGTAGCTAAGACATTTGTAAACTGTTCGCAAGAGCCACATTATGCCCATGACGTCTGGGTGCATGCCCTTTTGGGCATTTCACAAAATTTTATTTTGATGCTGAAATGTTGCGGATTTTTTCTTCTTTTTTCCCCCCGCATTTTCAATGAAAACAGAATAAGAAAATACGTTCTCTTATATCCCTGCCCCCTTGTATTTATTGCATATTTGAACTTCTTCATTTTCTTATTTTTGCAGACAATATGTGCTCATCTGCACCCCTGCCTATTATGCATTTTTCTACATAATAAAACATACAATTATTTTATTTTCAGTAAATTTCAATTATAATGGATATATAACTATGGCTGTGAATAACTCGAAATCTGCTAACACCAGGAAATACACTCGCTCAAAATCAGTTGGAAACATAAATGTCGGAAATTTGAGAAACAGATCCTTGTCAACGGATGCTCTGATTGGTTCTCCAAGATCACATGACAGGAGAAGAAGTTCACCAGAAGTCCATAAAAAGAAGCCGCCACCTACCTCCTATCATCCATACAATGGCCTCACGACAATCTTGTAAGTAATTCTTATTTTATGACCCCTTAGGCCTAAACAAAAAAATACTTTGTTTCCTTTAACCTGACCGACAAACCTTAAACTGTGAGTACTCTCAGGCTACTTGCAGGCTGATCTGGGTTTACAATGTCCAGCTGCTGATCAGTCATTTTCCTCAAAACACCCAGAAAGAACAGTCCATTATATGTAGCGGTTTATAAATATGTACAGCTTTGAATTTTTTGTCTAGGATAAATCCTATTTGTTCTCCAACTTCACTAATAAATGACATTAAATATTGCCAGGCAGTCATAATGACTTTTAGCTCTACTGGCCAAAGGCACGTTATCCATCATTGTCCATCTTAGCCGTCCTTCCGAAAATCTTTTGTTGTTAACACTCTAGCACTGTTCATTTTGTATTTGATCTTTACCAAACCTTGTAGGGGTCTTAATATGCATGAAAGCTCAAACAAGTTCGAAAACCAGCTAGATCGGATTAGTTACACCCGAGTTATCCCCCTTGAAATCTGGAAAAATACTCTTATTTTGCTTTGCTTTAACTCCTTCATTTTTCATCTGATCATGACCAATCTGAGCAGGAAGGCATCGAGAGTGATTAAGTTGCAAGAACTTGTTTCGCAATTGATGTAAAAGAAATATGTTTAAACTAAACTCAGACTGACTGTTGTTATTAATGAATGCTTCAGGAAGTTTGAAAAGCAGCTAGGTGGAATTAGTAACACCAGAGTTAAGGCCCTTGATTTTTTAAAAATGCTATATTTTGCTTTGTTTAATCTCTAGCTACTTCCTTTTTCATCTGATCTTTACCCAGTTTGGTCAGAAATTTAGAATGTATATTTCAATGAAAGCTTGAACAAGTTCAATAACCAACCAAATTTGAGCAGAAACAGCAGAGTTATGCCCCTTGATTAACTGAAAAGTGCTATGTTTTGCTTGGTTTACAAACTCTGTAAGTTTGAAAACTAGCCATGTCTAATTCCCACCATAGCTCCCTCCACAACCCTTCCCCCCTCTCCCCACCAATGTGGTTAACAAACATTATGGACACCCTACAGCCTTAATCTGGTAGAGCGATACATTCCCTATTGGGCCTCTTGTATAAATACTGACATAAAAGTCGAACATATCGATAACGTATTTCACACAATTTAATGCGAGTAAGTTAATAGTCTCTTTCAGTTGAACATTTTAAATGAGTTAATGGATTGCCTGTTATAGGTTTCTGGCTGCAGACAGTGTTTAAAAAGCATCCCATTAAATATTTCTGAAGGGTTATTCTGGGGATAAGTGGACACATTCATGCTGCATTATAATTAAGAAAGATATTAATTGATAACTAATTGGTTCTTAATTGTTTCCTAAGTGCAACTTGTATGTGAATCCAAGAACAGAGAGACATGTATGCGACTTCTGTATTGGGGTGATAAAGCATCATTGAATTGATACATTTTCTGACTCACCCCACCCCCACACTCCCATCTGAAATACTGAATTTATGCCTGCATCAAGCACTTCCCACAGGTAGTTGTCCAAGTGGTTTCCTATTACCTAGTACTGGTTTATCTTGTATTAGATATGTTCTAAGGCAGTTCTCGATGTAGCACGCTTTGGGTTGGTTGGTTTGTTTGAATGGTGTTTTACATCATTTTTAGCACATTTTAGGCCATATATAAGTCGATTTTTTGTGGTTTAGGCGGACCATCCCATTTTTCCTGTGTAGCACCAGTACGTATCTCCCGCCATCCGTAAGAAAAGAATCGACACTTTACTCACTTTAAAAGTCGAGCTCCGAATGGGATTCGAACCCGCAATGGTGAGAAGCAAGAAGCTTTAGACGCAGCGTCTTTACTATCCTGGCAATGGATGTGCTTTACCACACTTTTTAATAAAAAAAGAATAGTTCATTTCAATTGCGTGTGTATGAACATCTAGCATATTTTTATTAAAAATGTTGACAGGCTAATCAAGTAATAAACTAAGAAAATCAATTCCATCACTCAAGTTGTGTCCCCTTAATCCTTTTATCTCTTTCCTGCCAGTAAGATATGCAATATGAGATTTTATTATCCCTTTTTTAAGTCGATGTAAGTCAACAAGGGGGTAATGTCATTTTGTGATTTTCTTCTTAAGCTCTCAAGGGAGCATATAGTCGCTACTATCTTCCATCCATCTGTCCGTCTGTCTGTCAATCTCTCTATTCTTGTCCACAGGGTATTGTATTGTATTTGACCTAGAGGGTAGTTAATGTATTGTATGTATTTGATATAGAGTGTACTCACTGTATGCATTTGACATAGAGGGTATTTATTTTCTTGCATTGCATTTGATATGGAGGTTGTTTTTTGACATAGAGGGTAGGTAGTCATTGTATTGTATTTGACCTAGAGGGTAGGTACTGTATTGTATTTGACCTAGAGGGTACTCACTGTATTGTATTTGACCTAGAGGTACTCATTGTATTGTATTTGACCTAGATGGTACTCATTGTATTGTATTTGACCCAGATGGTATGCACTGTATTGCATTTGACCTAGAGTGTACTCATTGTATTTTATTTGATCTAGATGGTATGCACATTATTATATTTGACCTAGAGAGTATTCACTGAATTGTATTTGACCTGGAGGTTATGTACTGTATTGTATTTGACCTAGAGGGTACTCATTATATTGTATTTGACCTAGATGGTACTCATTGTATTGTATTTTACCCAGAGGTTATGTACTGTATTGCATTTGACCTAGAGGTTATGTACAGTATTGTTTTTGACCTAGAGGGTATGTACTGTAATGTATTTGACCTAAAGGATATGTACTGTATTGTCTTTGACCTAGAGGGTATATACTGTATTGTATTTCACCTAGAGGATATGTATTGTATTGTGTTTGACCTAGAGAGTATTCACTGTATTTTATTTGACCTGGAGGGTATGTACTATTGTATTTGACCTAGATGGTACTCACTGTATTGTATTTGACCTAGAGGGTACTAACTGTATTGTAGTTGACCTAGAGGGTACTCATTGTATTGCATTTGACCTAGAGAGTATTCACTATTGTATTTGACCTAGAGAGTATTCACTATTGTATTTGACCTAGAGAGTATTCACTATTGTATTTGACCTAGAGAGTATTCACTATTGTATTTGACCTAGAGAGTATTCACTGTATTGTATTTGACCTAGAGGTTATGTACTGTATTGTATTTTACCTAGAGGGTATTCATTGTATTGCATTTGACCTAGAGAGTATTCACTGTATTGTATTTGACCTAGAGGGTACTCACTGTATTGTATTTGACCTAGAGGGTACTCACTGTATTGTGTTTGACCTAGAGGGTACTCATTATATTGTGTTTGACCTAGAGGATGCTCACTGTAATGTATTTGACATAGAGGGTACTCACTGTATTGTGTTTGACCTAGAGGATGTTCACTGTATTGTATTTGACCTAGAGGATGCTCACTGTATTGTGTTTGACCTAGAGGATGCTCACTATTGTATATGACCTAGAGGGTACTCACTATATTGTGTTTGACCTAGAGGATGCTCACTGTATTGTATTTGACCTAGAGGATGCTCACTGTATTGTATATGACCTAGAGTGTACTCACTGTATTGTATTTGACCTAGAGGGTACTCACTGTATTGTATATGACCTAGAGGTACTCACTGTATTGTGTTTGACCTAGAGGATGCTCACTGTATTGTATATGACCTAGAGGTACTCACTGTATTGTATTTGACCTAGAGGGTACTCACTGTATTGTGTTTGACCTATTAAAAGGGTACTCACTATATTGTAGTTGACATAGAGGGTATTCACTGTAATGTATTTGACCTAGAGGGTATGCACAGTAATGTATTTGACCTAGAGATTATGGTAGGCTAAGAAACAGATTTAATTGTTAAGAGGATTGTATGAATAGAGCAGACAAGACAGATTGTATGAATAGAGCAGACAAGACAGGGAAGTAATACCATATTTTGATGTTCGTCAGTTATAAGTAGGGATTCTCTCCCTTGGTTACTTGAGTTGGTGTTTTCTAGGACAATTTTATTTTCACCTGTTTATAGGGATTCTCTCCCTTCACGTCTATAATGTCTTGCACATAATGAGCTTCTGATGTTCGTATACATGGAAGGGAAAATGTGTCAACTGATTATTATAAAATTATATTTTAATCATGTTTTATTCTGCTTTATTATACACAAACCTATGCTTTATGCTCAAATCAATTTTGAAGTGTGTCTACAGAGAGAAACTGAAATGCAAACAAACTCTTACATCCGATGTGGGACCGGATCAAATCAAAATTGACGAAATGACATCAAAATATGTTATAATTACATCAATATTACAGCTTCCCCGTGTGGATTCGAGTCACCATGGTAGGAGCATGTCTCATGGCAGTCTGAATCCATCATCTCATCTCCGTCTGAGGTTGCTGTTCCAATATAACCTAATATGATATAAAATCCCATTCTTTTTCCCCCTTCTACATACCCAAAAGTGAAATGATTGTGATCTCGTCTTCCAAAATGGAGCGAAGTACCATGCTCACTGCATGTTAGACGCCCATTCTCAATAATAACGCCCTTTGCAGGATGAATTTTTGAAAAAATATTAACATCGTAAAAACTCATTATGTCATACCTCATTGTATTGAATTATTATTGTGTCTTCCCCCATACTGGGGAGACATTGTTTTTAGCTTGGATGTCTGTCTGGATGTCTGTCCGTCACAAGTCGTGTCCTCTCCATATCTCTTGAACCGCTTGCGGGATTTTAAAATAACTTGGCACAAATGTTCACCATATAGAGACGAAGTGCAGAGCGCAACTTTCAGCCACGTCCTTTACAGGTCAAGGTCAAACTTAGAGGTCGAAGGTCATATGCACTATATTTTGTGTCCTCTCTATATCTCTTGAACCGCTTGAAGGATTTTTAAATTACTTGGCACAAATGTTCATCATATCAAGATGACTTGCAGAGCGCAACTTCGAACCATGTCCGTTCAAGGTCAAGGTCACACTTAGAGGTCGAAGGTCATATGCACTATATTTCTTGTGCTCTCCATATCTCTTGAACCGCTTGAGGGATTTTGAAATAAAATATTTTGCACAAATGTTCACCATATCGAGACGATGTGCAGAGCGCAACTTCCAACCACGTCCATTCAAGGTCAAGGTCACACTTAGACGTTGAAGGTCATATGCACTATATTCATGTCCGCTTCATATCTCTTGAACCGCTCTGGTGATTTTGAAATAACTTGGCACAAATGTTCACATTATCGAGACGACTTGCAGAGCGCAACTTCCAGCCACGTCCGTTCAAGGTCAAGGTCACACTTAGACGTTGAAGGTCATATGCAGTATATTCATGTCCGCTTCATATCTCTTGAACCGCTTTGGTGATTTTGAAATAACTTGGCACACATGTTAACATTATCGAGACGACTTGCAGAGCGCAATTTTCAGCCACGTCCGTTCAAGGTCATGGTCACACTTAGAAGGTACTGAAGGTCATATGCACTATATTTTGCATCCGCTCCATATTTCTTGAACCGCTTGAGGGATTTTGAAATAACTTGACACAAATGTTCACCATATCGAAACGACATGCGGAGTGCAACTTTCAGCCAGGTTGGTTCATAAATTATGGTGGGAGACATATGTTTTTGTTATAAAAACAACCCCATCTAGTTTCTGAATGTTTCTGTGAAATAGTTTTTACAACATATGAGTTTTGATGTTTCTGTGTTAGGTATTCCAAATATGAACACCCTTAACCTTCAGATGTACATTAAATCTTTTATATTATTGATAGGTAGTGTTCATTAAGATTCTCCTGCAATTTCATCACTGTTTTGATAACCAAATGCATTATGTTATCGAGAACATACTGTATTAACAGACGAATATAACTTAATTTGTGTGCTAAACTCCTTTCCAGTTTACATGTTAGGTTTGTTGAAATGATGTGAATAATTTGACATATTTTTTAGCTTCAGTACGTATCTTCTATTTATCAGCAATTACAGATTAACCTGTACAGCCATACATGCCTTTATTCATATAGATCTATGCATATTTGCACTCTTCTGCTCTTTAACTTGTTTGAATATATATGTTGGGAAAGGAGTTGGACTCATTTGAATTGTAAGGTCATATTGTAACGTAAGTATCACAAAAAAACGATTATCTTTATTGTCAAACTCATACTTAATTCATTGTTTGCATTAAGGAGGCAGTTTAAAGGTGTATTTAAGAAGACAAAAGATATTTTATTTGAACACTAATAGATATAACTAATATTGTTTGGTGACATAAGTATCCAACTAGAACAATCTGAAATGGTGTCATTTTAGAAATCAACAGTGGCAGTGGCATCTAAATTTCTTGGTTTTCATAACAAAAGCTTTAGGTACATTCATAAACTAGAGAAAATAACTATTATTTAATATGTAACAACTATAGAACTTTGGACTATCAACATGGTAACGTAAATATCGTATCCAAAATAAATGCAGAAAATAATTCAAACACAATCAAAGTCATATCAATGTACTGTAACTACTAATGTCAGTTTCAAGCTTCTATACGTGTGTAACGTAAGTATCTGAGTATTAATGTAATTTTTATTCGATTACTTTTATCGACCTTTTTCTCAGAATCTTTTTACATATGAGGTAAACACAAAGTTAATTACGTCATAATGTGTAACCGAATTCGTACTTGTGCAGTTTCGACCATGTTTGTATAAACGTAACTATCGGTAACGTAAGTATGAAAATATATTTGATTTATATAAATTAAATTCTTATTTTATTTGTCAGTAACCGTGTCTGATGTCTCCAAAACTGTGTTCTTCGTTCTTGGTAACTAATAACCACAATATTTAATTGTTTTGGTATATATCATTCTCGATACGACCGGTAACGTAAGTATCGCCCAAAAATATAACCAGTGGAGTCTGAAGAGATGAAACTTCCAACATCTTCAAAGTGTATTAAATAAGGTAATAACTGTTTAATTGTTTCAAGACATATTAATTAAATTGTTTAACCGCACACAATAAAAATAACTTAGTTTCATACATGCGATCAAAAATACGGTAACGTAAGTATTACAATTTTTATGATTATTTTTGTGGTATTGATGCTACTTTCATTTTGTTAAAGACCCAAAATGTGGTCATGAATTAAAAATGTAACCCTTTGGAAATCCGTCACAATAATTGATATTGCTACGTCTTTCTGGTTTTGGAGTTACTGAGCACGAAAAAACATTCCTAATGTTTGTGACAGTAACGTTAGTATGGAAATCCATCATTTGAAGGTCAGCTAGTCTTAAATTACTTGTGTGTGAACTGTTATCTTTGGTGTATTTAGTTGCCATATGATTGTTCTTTGATTTAATAGTAAATATAGATACACATTTGTCCACGATTTTGTAGAAAATTTCTATGACAGCCCGTGGGTGTTATTATTGAGAAAGGGTCTAGAGTTTCTCAATGGAACTCATCTTCTTGCCTCAAAGGTTTCCTTTCAGTGTCGGGAACAGATAAAAGGCAAAAGGCACCAAATCAGGGTAAATGCAGACTGTATGCTCAATGGTAGACTTGTAACGTCCTTGTGTTCATGTTTATGATATATGAGACAACTTAAACTATCATCAAATCAAATAGTCTACATTTAGTCCCCTTTGAATTATTGGCAACATAAGTGGGTAGATCAGAGATAGTAAGAAAATGACACACTTTAGGATTATAAGATTTTATTTTTATTCTCATTGCAAAAGTTTAAAAGAAAGTTTAAAAGAAAGTTTAACCACTGAGACGGGAGCCAGTCTGGATCTGTGTTATTTATCGCTAGGTTTGTAAGCTTACAATTCATGTAAAAAAAACAGACTGGGAAAACAAATATCAAAATGGGCCTAAGAAACCATTATTTTGATTTGACGTTAAACATGGCTGCCAGTGGCCATCTTTGTTTACATAAAGTTATATAATGAAAACTTGTAGCGACTACTCCTCTGAAACCACTTGACGGATTTTCATGAAACTTCACAGGAATGTGGTTCTTGATGTCTTATTGATCCTAGCAAAATTTCAGGTCGTCCGGAAATTCAAGATGGCCGCCATGGCTGAAAACAGACTTTCATAATACAAGTTTGTAGCGACTACTTCTTGAAAACTATAAGTGATATTGATATGGGACTTTTTCTAAAATGATCAGCATGACATGATGTTGGTCCTTGTCAAAAATCGTTTTGATTCAACGTTAAACATGACTGTCAGTGGCCATCTTTGTTTACATAGAGTTATATAATGAAAACTTGTAGCGACTACTCCTCTGAAACTGCTTGACGGATTTTCATGAAAATTCACAGGAATGATGCTCTTGATGTCTCATTGATCCTAGCAAAATTTCAGTCGGCCGGAAATTCAAGATGGCCGCCACGGCTAAAAATACATTTTCAAAAAACAAGTTTGTAGCGACTACTTCCTGAAATCAAAATCAATCAGTAGAGCTTCAAGGTCATTGACCTGTTGTTATGATATCTGAGACAACTCAAACTATCATCAAATCAAATAGTCTACATAATTTAAGGCCCCTTTGAATTATTAGCAACATAAGTCGTTCAGAGTGATTAAGAAAACGACACATTTTAGGATTATAAGATTTTATTTTTATTCTCATTGCAAAAGTTTAAAAGAAAGTTTAACCACTGAGACGGGAGCCAGTCTGGATCTGTGTTATTTATCGCTAGGTTTGTAAGCTTACAATTCATGTAAAAAAAACAGACTGGGAAAACAAATATCAAAAAGGGCCTAAGAAACCGATGGTTATCAACAAAGGTAAGTAATCACTAGATCTGCAAGCCTTTGCGCCCATTTACATGTCTGGCTGCTGAGCAGTAATTTTCCCCAAAACACCCTGTTGTCACATAAATGGAATGGTCTTAATTTAAAGAAAGAACAGTCCATTATATATGTGTAGTGGGTTAAGGGTTAGAGTTTCTCAATGAAACTCAACTTCTTGCCTCAAAGATTTCCTTTCAGTGTTGGGGAAAGATAAAAGTCAAAAGGCACCAAATCGGGTGAATACAGACGGCATGCTCAGTGGTAGACTGGCTACGTCCTTGTGTTCATGTTTATGTTATATGAGACAACTCAAACTATCATCAAAACAAAAAGTCTACATTTAGTCCCCTTTGAATTATTGGCAACATTAGTGGGTAGTTCAGAGATAGTAAGAGATTATAAGATTTTATTTTGATTCTGATTTCAAAAGTTTAAAAGAAAGTTTAACCACTGAGACAGGAGCCAGTCTGGATCAGTGGTACTTATCGCTAGGTATGTAAGCTACAATTCCTGTAAAAAAAAAAAGACAGACTGTGAAAACAAATATCAAAAAGGGCCTGTTAGAGAAACCGATGGTTTATATCCGGCTTCTACAACTGTGTCAATAGTAGGTCTGTAAGCTTTACCTAGCACTGTTTTAATTTAAAACATAATTCATTAGCGTACAGTAGTCCAAGTGAAAAACAATAATTAAAAAGCGGCTCCCCTATCGCCTTGTGCGACTGATAATGAGCAATGCCTACGATGGTGGCATATTCGAGGACGTATTGATTCACTCCATGTTATCTTCTGACTTCTACTCATGTGATCACTTTGTTTGTTTGTTTGGTGTTGAACACATTTTTTAGCACACTGTAGGCTATGTATGATGGTTGATTTTCAGTGGTTGAGGCAGACCACCCACTTATTCCTGGGTACACCAGTTCCAGGGATTTCCATGTAAAACCCCTCGAAACATTCAACCACGGCAAACCTGGAGTATTCAGACTGATTTTCCGGGCTTTTCCCTGGGTAAGCTGGAACAAATATGGAAAAAGAAACTCCCGGGAAACTTTTAATATGCATATCCCAGAAACCCTGGAAACCCCGGAAAATGTACCCCAGAAACCCTGGAATCCCCGGAAAATGTACCCCAGAAACCCTGGAATCCCCGGAAAATTTACCTTGGAAAACCTGGAATCCCCGGAAAATTTATCCCGGAATGCCCTGAAATTTACCCAAAAAAACATGAAAGAACATGGAAACAGCGGAAAGAGCCTGGAAACCCCGAAAAGTGTTCCCTAGGAATAACCCGTAAAGCCCGGAATAGATCAAAAGCAAAGAAAAAAGGAAAAAGTATAGGAGACTCCCTTGCACATTATCTACTCAAACAAGAGCTATTAGTACTGTATTTAAGAATAAACACTTTTACAAGTCGAGCTCCCAGTGGGAAATGAAATCACAGCGGTTAGATACGAGACGTTTTCAAATAAAGTATATTTACCCTCTCAACCACGGAGGCACAGTAACACAAATGACATCAACATTTATAACCTGTGTGTTGACATTAACATGATGTATTTTTATGCAACCATTTGAATTTTCGATGTCATGTGACACAGAATTATAAAATTGCACAAAATTAATTTGTCAGTTCACCACAGGGGCATTTGGTACCTAACCCCGACTGGTATCTGGCAGTTAGAACATGCACCTGAATACGTGCCTGGATACCGTACGGACAGATCAAGGCTAATAATTGACATTTTATGTTTTTTTCCGATTGGAATAGCTTATTGTTTGAAAACCTTTCCAAATCTGAAGTGAACGTTTATTTATAAAGCAAATTTAAAGCACTTATCTTAAATCTGAGTTGAGGGTTTCAAGTATAAACATATTTAATTCTTCTTACTGGTTTGACTGGTTGTTGAAAGTTCAAATGTTGTAATTAGAGACGGACTCTCTCTTTTGTGATGAGGATCATCAATATTGACTGTAGAAATCAAAACTGTTTTGATAATTGATCAAACTAACTAATGTAACAATTTAAAAATGAGGTGATGCGTATCCCGTTTTTTACATTTTAAACGGAATATTTTTAGCTTTTTAGTAAGACAGGTTAGAGAGTATGACTGCATGTTTTTAAAAAAAAAGGTCATCTCCCACAAACAATACTTGACAATAAAATGATTCAATTACAAAGAATTAAAAAAAAGCATTTATTTAACATAGAACTGCTCTTCATCAGTCTCCATAAAATGATAGACACTGAGCAAAACTCAAAGTACCCAGTGTTAAAGTATCTATCCTGCCAACAACAGCCAAATTTTACAATATAATTATGTACACCATTTTGACACCCACTGTCGACGAGGTATATATATAACTCACATATTTTGTAGAATCTGAACTATATAGACACAATATAAATAGCTTTAACCAGCCAAGCCAAAATCCAAAGCTGGTGCGTCAAATTATTTCATTACTTCATAAATCATTTATGCATATTCAGTCAATGGTATTTTAAGAACCAGTGAACAAACCTATACCTTAAGTCAGCATATATACATTATTATATGGCCAGAACACATAACATTTTGATAAACATTTTTGTAGTTAATTTTGCTGTTGTTTAGCGGGTTATAGTTTCTTTAATGCTGGTATTTCCATAGGCCAGTTTTTGAGAGAGTATCATGCAAACATGATAAAAGCTTAAAATGTTTTTTTTATTTAATTTTTTAAATTTAAATTTTAAATTCCAATTTATAATGATTAAATTATGAAAGAGAAAAAAACACTGAAAAATACCCCAAACCCGGACCTCAGTTTGTGAATTATAATCATTTATAACCGTACTTCATACCAAAGTTGTAATTGGGGCGACATTCAAGTGTTTTGTTCAGTGACAATCATGGTCAGCTGTTGATTGTTGAAGAAACCTTGAACCTACTATTAAAATTAATTTCCAATGAAAATAACATAGACCTATAAATTACAAGATATAGATATATTGGTTAGGATACTACATAGATTCGGCCGGGAAATGTAGATTAAAACACATTATGTATTTATTTCTTTACATAATTCATGTCTATTTGAGAGATAGTATATTTGAGAGATATATAATATAGGCATTTAGCTATTTGTAAATTAAATAGAATAAAAAGACGCCAAAGATTGATTCGCTGATTGAATTAAAATATCGGTGAGCATGGATCTAATTAAAGCAAGTGTAATTTCATTATTTGGAACGGTGAAAACAAATAGTTTAAATATTTTTTATTTGTTTTAAGGGTACATTTGAAGAGAAATTTATTTTTAGCTTCGTATCTGTATTTTACAGAATTTCTTAAGAATTATTGTAATTAGCGGAAATAAACAACAAGAAACAATGGGAATCAGTTTCATCCTTTATTGACAAAATAGAATGTTGGTTAATTTGTAGAAATAGTGTAACAGAAATATGTTCACAAACTTCCGTCATTTATTGACGGAATAGAATTTTGGTCAATTTGTAGCAATTGTATAACAGAAATATGTTTACACTTCCGTCATTTATTGACAAATACATTTTTGGTTAATTTGCAGAAATTTTACACTTTAAGATGCCATCACTGGAGTCATTTTATTGATAAATTGTTTCGAATTTCAGTTAATGATGATATATGACTGAAAATTTAATGTAAAATCCATATAATGGATAGACAGCAGGATACGGATGGAATCAAATTTCGTGTTATATCAATATCGTCATTTGACTTCTATTCTAATGAAATAATTATTCTAATTTATTTAAATGTTTTATTGTTAAGCCATTTTGATATATAGATTTGTTTTCATTCAGGGGCTGGATTGTTCCGTATCTTGTTGTCAGCCTTTTATTTTGTCATGCTATTTCAATTTTATTTTAATCTATATAAGATGTGCATTTTGCTGTCCAAAGGTGTAGAGTTCTAATAGTCGAGTCAGTGGAAGTGGTGAAATTCAAGTAAAGGAGTATTTTATGTTGTTTTCTGGGAACCTAAAACGGAATGTTTCGCCCTGAAAACTGAGAACAAAATGTTCAAATCTTAAAACTGAAATAAACTTTTAAACACTGAAAACAGGGAGCAAAATGCTTCATCCTTGAAGACTGGAAATACTGTTTTAACACTAAAAAAGAAAAACTGACATCTGACGGACATGGGATCTAATAAGGAACACCATGCTGGTAAAGAACACCAGGCCAGTAAAGAACACCATGCTAGCAGAAACAACAGCACATCATCTCTTGTAGGGGACCTGTAAGTCGTTTTCTATTTTGTTGTGTTGTTGTTGTTGTTGTAAATGATGGTTGTGTTGTCTGACAGTCTCTTGATGAAAATTTCTCCAGATAACCTATTGTAATTTATTTATTTTAATTAACTCTTGTAATTTATCTATTGTAGTTAACCTATTGTATTTAATGTAATTACCCTATTTATAATTTATCTGTTGTAGATAACCTATTGTAGTTACTCTGATAACCTACTGTAGTTACTCTGTTATAATTACACTATTGTATTTTGTCTATTGTGGTTAACCTATTTTAGTTGATATATTGTTCTTAACCTATTATAATTATTCTACTTGTGCAGTAAACTGTATTTTCCTCCATATCACAGATTACGGATTTAAGCCTTATGCCGGGCATCCATTTGTACGTGATCCATAGTCCGTGTCCATATCCGCATCCGTACTGTCCATGTCCGTAAAAAATCGCACATTGTGCCATTCATCATGGACGCGGACACAGACATGGAACTGATCAATGGATGCTTCCCAACATCTGCTCTACATAACCCAATTTTTAATTGACACTGATATGGATACAGACACGGACCATACAAATGGATGCCCAGCTTTAGGTAACCTAATTGGGTTTCTTCGGCATGTTTTGACAAGACTCTATTCCAGAGCCGCGTCCCCCAATTTGTCACGACAGTTTTCAGCATGCTGCAGTTCTGATGTTTATACTTGTAGTATTACAATTCACTGCTCTGCAGTTGCTATGGCAGTTATGCTGCAGTCAAGCTGCTTAGACTTGGATTAGCACACCTGTGGCCGGATAGTAACGACGCTGCGTCTAATACTTCCTCGCCCCTCACCACTGCAGGTTGGAATCCCACTGGGAGCTCGACTTGTCAAGTGAGAAAGTGTAGGTTCTTACGGATGTTGGGAGGTATACGGTACTGGTTCTACCCAGAAACAATGGGGTGGTCTGCCTCTACCGCAAAAAAACTGACCGTCATAATTATATGGCATAATAATTATGTGCTAAAAATGATGTAAAACCCCATTTAAACAAACAAATAAATAAATAAATAAACAAACAAACACTTGGATTTGGAGTATAGCCTGCTGCTCTGCAAACATGCTGCATATGTATGCCTTGGATAACAATTACAGTCTGCAGCACTACAGTTGATACATCAGTTATGCTGCACTCATGCTGAACAGTTGCTGCAGCATTGCAGTTGATACAGTCATCAGTTATGCTGCAGTCATGCTGAACAATTGCTGCAGCATTGCAGTTGATACATCAATTAAGCTACAGTCATGATGAACAGTTGCTGCAGCATTGCAGTTGATACATCAGTTATGCTGCAGTCATGCTGAACAGTTGCTGCAGCATTGCATTTGATACATCAGTTATGCTGCAGTCATGCTGAACAGTTGCTGCAGCATTGCAGTTGATACATCAGTTATGCTGCAGTTATGCTGAACAATTGCTGCAGCATTGCAGTTGATACATCAGTTATGCTGCAGTCATGCTGAACAATTGCTGCATCATTGCAGTTAATACATCAGTTATGCTGCAGTCATGCTGAACAATTGCTGCAGCATTGCAGTTGATACATCAGTTATGCTGCAGTCATGCTGAACAATTGCTGCATCATTGCAGTTGATACATCAGTTATGCTGCAGTCATGCTGAACAATTGCTGCAGCATTGCAGTTGATACATCAGTTATGATGCAGTCATGCTGAACAATTGCTGCAGCATTGCAGTTGATACATCAGTTATGCTGCAGTCATGCTGAACAATTGCTGCAGCATTGCAGTTAATACATCACTTATGCTGCAGTCATGCTGAACAATTGCTGCAGCATTGCAGTTGATATGTCAGTTATGCTGCAGTCATGCTGAACAATTGCTGCAGCATTGCAGTTGATACATCAATTATGCTGCAGTCATGCTGAACAATTATTATTGCTACCGATGCTTCAATAATGTTGCATAGCACAACAGAAAAACATTAATTTTTTGTCAAGTTTAAAAATAATTATGATGCTGCATGCATTCCACGAATCCACATTCATTATTTGTTCATTCTGCGCTCATTCTGGGATATTTGAGCAGAACTGTTATTGCAGTATGTAATCTGGTCACTAACTTGGGCATCATTTAAAATGCTTAAAATTTAAAACATTTTTTTCCCTATTAAAAACATCTGATTAAAAAAGATATAAAAACTAGGATATCTGATTGGAACATAAACAGAGTGGGTGTGTGACCTCCTCTGGGCGCATCTTTAACAAATGTTTGTCTTGATGGCCTTATGTGACTGCTATCCATTCAGCAGACATACAAGTCCAATATGAATGGTTTGCAAATTCCATTCCAACTGTCCTGTCAACGAGGTTGGATTCAATTAATAATAATGATAGCAACAGTGACTATAGTCTTGCAAACATAATGGCTGATGAGTTATAATGGTATCTGGTGCTAAGGACAATCAGGAGAGATTGCAAACTGGCAAATGTGAGATGTTCTTCTTATTTGTCTTTGTGTTGGGAGATCACAAACTGGCTAGCGTTTATAAGATGTTCTATTTGTTTGACTTATTTTAAGAAGATCCCCGTCCAGCTGCAAAATATGCTGTACTTGTTTGTCTTAGTCTAGGGAGATCAGAAACTGACTAACATGATATTCTGTACTTGTTTGTCTTAGTCTAAGGAGATCACAAACTGGCTAGCATAATATTCTGTACTTGTTTATCTTAGCCTAGGGAGATTTCAAACTGGCTAGCATAAGATGTTCAACTTGTTTATCTTAGTCTAGGGCGATTTCAAACTGGTTAGCATAAGATGTTCTACTTGTTTGTCTTAGTCTAGGGAGATCACAAACTGGCATTATAGTATGTTCTACTTGTTTATCTTAGTCTAGGGAGATTTTAAACTGGCTGGCATAAGATGTTCTACTTGTTTATCTTAGTCTAGGGAGATTTCAAACTGGCTAGCATAAGATGTTCTACTTGTTTGTCTTAGTCTAGGGAGATTTCAAACTGGCTATCATAAGATGTTCTACTTGTTTATCTTAGTCTAGGGAGATTTCAAACTGGCTATCATAAGATGTTCTACTTGTTTATCTTAGTCTAGGGAGATTTCAAACTGGCTAGCATAAGATGTTCTACGTGTTTGTCTTAGTCTAGGGAGATCACAAACTGGCTAGCATCGTATGTTCTACTTGTTTATCTTAGTCAAGGGAGATCACAAACTGGCTAGCATAATATGTTCTACTTGTTTATCTTAGTCTAGGAGATTTCAAACTGGCTAGCATAAGATGTTCTACTTGTTTGTCTTAGTCTAGGGAGATTTCAAACTGGCTAGCATAAGATGTTCTACTTGTTTATCTTAGTCTAGGGAGATTTTAAACTGGCTAGCATAAGATGTTCAACTTTTTTTGTCATAGTCTAGGGAGATCACAAACTGGCTGGAATAAGATTTATACAAATAACGTGTAAAACCTAAGCTCGTGAAACTTTATAGGTACATTCACCTAGGTGACGGGAGTAACCGTGGTGCTTTTGAGGTCAGAAGGTCAAGGTCATTGGATGGGGGCATCCTGTGTATTGCAGTCTCTCAACCGAGCATGTTTAAGAGCCATACAAATCTGTTTGTTAATATTATAGAAGGGCACGATTCCCGGTATCCAATGTATCTTTTCCCTTCTCTGGAGCGGCTCAAAATAACCTTCATAATGTGTTGGTAGGCCACATAACATCTCACCACTGCGGGATCGAATCTCACTGGGAGCTCAGCTTGTTAGTGAGAAAGTGTCGATTATTATGGATGGCGGGAGATAAACAGTACTGGTTCTACCCAGGAAGAATGGGGTGGTCTGCCTCTACCATGAACAATTGACCGCCATATATGGCCTAGAATGTGCTAAAGATGATGTAAAACACCATTCAAACAAACAAAACGAAGTCATTACTTGGTCACGCCTTAATCCCATTAAGCGGTGGGAAAGCTTATATTAGCAGGGTTTTATAACGGATATTTCGACAATAAAATACATTTAAACACATTTTTACTTTAAAAAATGCAATAAATTGTTTAAAATTACCTTTTAAATGTTTTAATTTTACAATATGTAAGCCTTTTAAGCCGAAACCCCGTTTTCTCTTCTTTGAGAAGCGGTTGGATGGGGTATGAAAGTTAATACTCGGACCACGTAATGCGAAACAACAGCTCAACTCAGTTCAGTTGTTTGTCTGCGGTTTCATTCAGATTTACCGTCGTCTTCAATATCTGTTGAATTTTCCTTTTCATTTTATCTTTCAATTTAAATGTGTAACTATTTTCGTACTCCATTATGAATTAATCCAATATGTTTTCCTTATATACCCAATAGTTAAACACCTCTGGCAATTTAAATAAATAAAAAACTGGAATGGTTTAATATTGACATTGACTACTGGTGAGTGCGATCTAATCATTGAGCAAACAAGAGACCATTTTAAATAAGTAAATAGTTTTATATGAATATATTGAACATGGGGGTAAAATTTCTTTGTATTTATTTTAAAGCTTTTGTTTGCCTGTCAGAAATACATTTTCTATAGTGTATTATGTTTAAACATTTGGAGCATATTCTTAATATTTCATATTTTATCATCTTTTGCGTTGTGTCAATTGAAATGTTTTTATTTACTTTCCATGTTTTTGTATTGTTTATTATAGTTTTGCGGTTAATATTTATTTAATACTGAAAGAGGCTATTTGACAATCTCCACGCAGAGTTATCGTTCCTTGCACTCACATATATCTCTGCTAACTACTAAATTACAAGATTTTAGTAAACCTGTTAAATTGGAACATGTTTGCCTGAAACTTACTTATTTCTTGTGTAAATATAATTTTCAGAATATCTGCAAATTAGATGTTGCAAGATTTGAAATAATGCACAGGAAAACAATCCGTTTTAATCGGGACTATTTTACTACAAAAATAATACGTACTTAGGTCTCCTCAATCGAAACGCATATGTAAACACTTCAAACTGAAGCTCGATAGCAGAAAATTACTAAAAAAAATTAACTCATAGAAATAAAAATTGAATTTATTTAATATAGGTCTATATTTATCTTTGCAGATCACGCAAAAGGATTTACTATAAACATTGTCATAACTTTTTGCATAATCACGTGACCTAACTGTTCGCCCTACTTCCTTTGAGGTTGACAGAGTCAAATGAGGAACGAGTGTACTCTGGGTAGAGATTGGCTATTTGAGTCTTGAAAGGTTTTCAATTTTAGTGGTAGTCTCCCCTTTGGCTGAAGATTGCTCATAGTGAAGTATTTATAAGTAGCAATGTATGTATATGGCTATATACAGTATCTCAAACAACATTCTTTTATGTTTTTAAGGCGAGTCATAGTTATTATGTGAGGTAAACTTAATAGACAAAGTTTTTCATTTTTAGTGGTCAGAGATCATAGCAGCAGTGGCATCCATGGTCTGTCTGTCCGATAACTTTTTTTGTGGTGACATCTCCCCTGAAACTTCTTGATGGATTTTCATGAAAATTTACAGATATAATTTTATTGCTGTTGATGTCTAGTTGGTCCTAAGTAAAGTCAGTTGACAGAAAAGACAAGATCAGGTTTCCAAAGCTAAAAGTAGATTTAAAAACTACAATTTTGTGGAGACTACTTCTCAAAAAGCATAAATGGTATTGATTTGGAACCCTTACCAAAATTACTGGTATGGCATGTTGTTGGTCCGAAACAAAATTAATGTTGGTTCAATGTTAAATATGGCGTCCAGCGACCATCATTGTTTACATAAAGCTAAATAGGAAAAACATATGGCAATTACTCCTTTAAACTACTCGATTGATTTTCATGAAACTTTACAGGAATGTTACTATTAATGTCTAGTTGATCCTAAGTAGAATCCCTACTTGACACCTTAACTTCTCAATAGTTTTTGGCCGCACTTTGTAGGAATTGTCAGTATGAAGTCTGGTTGTGTATATCTTCTCCGGTCCATTGCATTTTTTGCGGAGTTATGACATTATTTTAGCTTGTAATTTACAGCAGGGACATTCAAGACATTAACTTCAAGAACTGCATGCACAAGATGAACTAAACTTAGATCCAGTGCTTTATTTCCTTCTAAAATAGGGGCCGAAATTCGGCTACTTCACAATTCTAAATAGGTCATTTTTTTCACAGTTGTGTCCGAATTTTTTTCACAATTTTTTTTTTTTTTTGGTACACAACATTTCCCCATCTAATTTTCTCCAATATTGTTTTGTTTTGGATACATTTGCATTAGAAAGTTTATCTAAAATGTAACATATTATGCTGAATGTTAAATTATACATTTGTTTTATAGTCCCACAAAAACAATGTATCAATCATGACGAGAAACAGATTAGAGAGTGTCAAGTGTCCTGATCTTACCTCTTAAGTTTTGTCTCAAAGACATATGTAAATGCGTGTATTGAGTTATATTGCTTTTAACAATCTTTCAATACTTTCTTCACGAATCAAGACAGTTATCATGCCTTTTTTCCCCACAAAATGACCAGGCTAGGGAGTCTTCACAATTCTTAGAAAAAAAGCCCTGAGATCATCTTTGTTTTTACGTATTCCTGCAGGGTACTAAATTGAGTACAACCAGTGTATTAGGCAGAAATTCAAGAACAGGGTGTGCAAATATGCAAACAGAGCGTGCAAAATAATTTGCTAACCGTGACACATTACGCATCAATCAATTCGCAACAAGTGGGTGTCTCTGGGATAATTTATTTTCACAAATAAAAGGTGAAAAAGGTTAATTTTAGATCATCTTTCTTCTATAAATATATAACAAACATAACAATAGTGAGAAAGTAAGAGTTTAGAAGTGTTGTTTTGCAAAAAATAATAAAAAAACTTATTTTTACCCCCACCCACTCCTCCAAATATTGCCCTTGATTTTTCAAAAACGGCCATTCAAAAGACGGTTGCATGGTTGGCTAACTAATACATTGAGTACAACTGAGTTGCACAGAGCAGTGCCATAAATGATCTTGTCCTTGACTGTTTAGAGATCATAAACTTTGTAAATTTTATGTTATTGTTTCGAGTTTATAGTAGTTTCTTAGGTACATTGACCTTGGTGAGAGAAGGAACACTGTTGCTTTTGGGGTCAATAGGACTTTAAGGTCACTGTGACCTGACAATGATCCAATCCTGAGAAACACTTTCCCGACTGTTTATTGTAAACTATTAGACCTACAATCTTGAAACTTTACAGAACTAGAAACCATGGTTAATCAATGACTGCTAGTGATTTTGGGGTTAGTAGATCAAAGGTTAAGGTCACAGTGACCATATCATGAAAAACACCTTCAGCACTGTAATTTATATTCTGTTCCATTATACATGTACCTGCTGTCTGGAAACTTTATATAAAGTGTCCATTTTGCAACAATGACCCACTGTAATTTTATGCTTTGAAGGTCAAATGTCAAGGTCACCTGATTATGAAGAATGCTTTTCCTAGTTGTTATTCTTAAAATATTTGACCTACAATATTGAAACTTTATACAAATGGTGCATTAAAAATCAAGGTCTTCCTTTTCTTTTTTCATCCGTTTATCAAAGGTCAAGGTCATATTGACCTGACACCTTGAAAATTCCCGTGAAAGCAGTAATATTAATTATGTTTTAGTTCATCATATTTATTCATATTTTTAAATGTATGTATGGGACTATTTTTAGAAAATCTTTCATAAAATATATTGTCTTTAATATCTGTAACATTTGATCTCCTCAGTAATAAATGTATATTTTTATCCTGAAGAAATTTATCAAAACTAGCAGATAAAACAAATTTTGACAATCATTCTGCGTTGGTCGATTTCCACATGTTTTAAAATGAGAAAAACAAACGAGGAAAGAATGTCTTTCAGTAGCTTTTAAAATTCTTTTAAAAACTTTTTTTTGTTCACAAGTTTAACCTTCGAAACTCGATTGATTGGGCCCAATTATTCTGTATTTAAGATATTCCACGTAAACTGTTCGTATTTACTGTTCGCCTATTACAATAAAATGAATGGTGTTATTATATCATTGCCATTTGGACGATCTTATCTCCCCATTATTTAAATTAGGTTTTCCTTTAGATATATACACCTGAACTTGTGTGACACCTAAACGAAAGTTTGACTTACTTATAGTTATCTAGGGTTTGATTTTGTTAAGGGGATTTTTAATGCTTTTGAATGTCATTTTTATTTAAATCTCTTTATGCTTTTGGTATGTTTTCTTTTTGATGGATGACGTAAGTAATAAGAATCCAACCCTGAAATGCTTGAAATCATGTCTGATTGGTGATCCGTTGGTTTGGTTAAGTTATGTATAGATCTGAGTGTGAGAGTGAATGTACTGACACTCACTCACTGCTATCCCACCAACAACAGCTAAATTTTACAAAATATGTACACTGTTTTTAAACCTACTGATGACGAGATATATGTAACTTACATATTTTGAGAATCCAAACCCTATAGACGCAATATAAACGGCTTAAACCAGCCAGGACAAAACCCAAATATGGAGCTTTGAATTAATAGTTACCAACTCATAATTCATTTTACCCATATTCAATCATGGGTATATTAATAACCTGTCAATAAACTTAAACATATACATTATTATATGATATGAACACCTGGATAGAGTTTTGATTAACAGTTTTGTAGTGTAATTTTGCCATTATTTGGCAGGTTAGTTTAAAGATACCTGTAGCTTGTTTCTTCAGGGGAGACAATACCGTTGTGAATCTTAATAATGGCTATAGTCTTTGTGGTATTGTGTTATAATTGACATTAGCTGTTAATAGCATGCCTAATTATAAAAAATGTTTAATGCTTAAAGAAACTGACCCACCAGATAACTGCAAAACCATTCATCAGGTGTTCTGGTCATATAATAAAGTATAGGTTTATTCACGGGTTCTTACAACATACATGATTGAATATGTGTAAAATGAGTTGGTAACTCTTAATTCAATGCTCCAGTTTTGGGGTTTGGTCTGGCTGGTTAAAGCCATTCATATTATGTCTGTTGAGGTTGGATTCTCAGAATATATGTAAGTTATATGTATAAAAACGGTGTACAATTTTGTTGTAAAAGTTGCCTGTTGTCATGGCGGGATAAGGGCTTTAATACATGATTGTCAACTGTCTTTATCCAAATATTCCAAGTCCTGCAAGGGGCTGCCTATTTGTCTTAGATGTTGCTCAGCACCTCTGAAGGTGGGTCAGCAGTTGGTCATTCTGGTTTCATTGTGATACGCTCATTCTACAGTGTCGCTGAATATCTCAAATTTATCAACATTTCTAGAGTTCTGTGTAAACACATTTCTCAACATTTAGAACAAACTCAAACATTAATTTGATAGTATCAAGAAGATAAACAGGATAATCCACAATTAAACAACTGAGGTAACATAACGAGCGTTCCTCTTATCTCAGGACAATTTGATATTAATGTTACTAAGCTTCTTTAAATACTAACATATTGTCATAAAGCGACACTGCAGGGTGGAGTTTTTTTTTTGAATTTTGGAAATATTTCTCTATATCTTTTTATCATTGATGTATGATTACTGAAGATGTTTTCGGAAAGCATGCCTTGTAGTTTTATTAACTCTTAGCCTGCTAAGGGCGACTACAACAGCCTTTGCAGCCAGTGTAAACCCAGATTAACCTGCGAGTAACTCACAGGCTGATCAGGGTTTACACTGTCTGGCTGCTCATTAATCATTTAACCAAAAGACACCTTTGTAACATAAATGGAATGGTCCAAATTCAAAGAAAGGACAGTCCATTATACATTCATAGCGGGCTAAGGGTTAAGTTTGTCATTATTCGGTCCTTCGACTAGGGGACCAACAAACAGCTCTCTTTGAGCCATGATTCAGAATAGGGAGTGGGATAGTAGGAGTATTATAGGCCCTAGTTGGCAGAGACTGATGCAATGGCTAGCTGTGATAACCCAACAGGGGAGAGAACTCTCCCACTGAGAACTGGAAACTGACCACATGGTTTTGAATTGAATTGAATTGGGACCAAGAACATGATATTTATTTCCAGTAATCTCCATTATTGTCATTTCTTTGCCAATCACCGTTCCCCATTCCAACCTGCTATGACCTAAGCTGTTACAGGATTTCATGACCCCTGCATTGTTTCTGGTGCCATCTCGCTCATATCGCTAGAGCAGTGGCAGAAAATCTATAAGTTAACCGTGGCTCCAGCGTCTACAATAGAATTTGCAGCAACTCTGCAGTTCAGGGTGAGACAGTTCTAGGCCCGTTCTCCATATTTTATCCCGATGTACATGGAGGATGAGCCTGGCATGTTCATTTGTGTTAGGTGCCATATAACCTTTCATGTGTTGGTGCACCTTAAAACCCCAATTCAATTCAATTCTGTTACAGGATTAAAATTAAAAAACGCCAGTCATTCATTCTTTATTAATAAACTTTTAACTTCTATCTATTTTTCTACAGACCGACTCAAAACAAACATTTTGGAAATGGGGGCGGATTTGAAGAAACAAAAAACATATATATAGCAGGATTTTATAACAGATATTTCAACAATAAAACAAGTTTAAAAACATTTTTACTGAAAAAAATGTGATAACCTATTTAAAATTACCTATGAAATGTTTTAATTTTACAATATACAATTGTTTAAAGCCGAAATTAAGTTTTTATTTCATACCCCAGCCAACCCCGTTTTCGCTTCTTGGAGAAGGGTTTGGATGGCTTATGAAAGTTAATACTCAGACCACGTAATGTGTATATACAAATGTGCATAGTAATAAAATAAAATGGTAGAGAAAAGCTTAGGAACCCGGGCCCCGTTTTATGAAACAACTTACGACCATTTTGATCGTAAATCAATTTCTTAAATGCTTCACTATAAATGAAACTTTTCAATAAACGTGATTTCATTTCATTTTCTTATACATGTGATATTTCTGCACTATGTGCACAGAGTCAAGAAGAAAACGGCTCGGGTAGCATATGATTTAGATCAATTGTATATTCACGGAAACTGTAACATTAAGGCCAGTTTTCAGCTCTACTGGCCAAGGGCCAGCAGAGCTTATGGGATGGCGAGTTGTCCGTCCGTCCGTCGTTAACTTTTGTCTCGTTAAGATGATAGGGCCTTCATTTTTCATCCGATCTTTACCAAACTTTAACAGGTTGTTAATATCAATGACAGCTCGGACAAGTTCGAAAACCAGCCAGATCGGACATGTAACAGCGGAGTTATGGCCCTTGATTTAGTTAAAAATGCTATGTTGCTATATTTTGCCTCGTTAAGACGATAGAGCCTTCATTTTTCATCCTATCTTTACCAAACTTAACCACATTGTTAATATCAATGAAAGCTCATACAAGTTTGAAAACCAGCCAGATCGGACCAGTATCGGCGGAGTTATGGCCCTTGATTTATTAAAAATGCTAAATTGTGCCTCGTTAAGACGATGGGGCCTTCATGTTTCACTCGATCTTTACCAAACTTTACCAGATTGTTACTATTAATAAAAGCTCGGACAAGTTCGAAAACCAGCCAGATCGGACCAGTATGGGCGGAGTTATGGTCTTTGATTGAGTTAAAAATGCTTTATTTTACCTTGTTAAGTCAATAGGCCCTTCATTTTTCATCCTATCTTTACGAAACTTTACCACATGGTTAATATCAATAAAAGCTCGGACAAGTTCGAAAACCAGCCATATCGGACTAGGAACTGCGGAGTTATGGCCCTTGATTTAGTTAAAATTGCAATAGTTTGCCTCGTTAAGACGATAGGGGCTTCATTGTTCATCCGATCTTTACCAAACTTTATCAGATTGTTATTGTCGTTAAAAGCTCAAACAAGTTCGAAAACCAGCCATATCGGACCAGTAACAGCGGAGTTATGGCCCTTGATTTAGTTAAAAATGCTATATTTTGCCTCGTTAAGATGACAGGGGCTTCATTGTTCATCTGATCTTTACCAAACTTTATCAGATTGTTAATATCATGAAAGCTCAGACAAGTTCAAAAACCATTCATATCGGACCAGTAACAGCGGAGTTATGGCCCTTGATTTAGTTCAAAATGCTATATTTTGCCTCGTTAAGACGATAGGGCCTTCATCTTTGATCCTGTCTTTACCAAACTTTACCACATTGTTAATATCAATAAAAGCTCGGACAAGTTTGAAAACCAGCAATATCGGACTAGTAACAGCAGAGTTATGGCCCTTGATTTAGTTCAAAATCCTATATTTTGCCTCGTTAAGACGATAGGGCCTGCATTATTCATCCGATCTTTACCAAACTTTATCAGATTGTTAATGTCAATGGAAGCTCGGTCAAGTTCGAAAACCAGCCAGATCGGAACCAGTAACAGCGGAGTTATAGCCCTTGATTTTGTTAAAAATGCTATATTTTGCCTCGTCATATGATAGGGCCTTCATTTTGCATCTGATCTTTGCCAAACTTTACTAGATGTTATGACTTTCTTTTTTTTATATATATAATTATTTTTTTTAATTTTTTTTTTTTTTTTTTATAAATTATTATTATTTTTTTGATTATTTTTTGTTTTTATTATTATTATTAGTTTAGCTTTATGTTGTCTCTTGATTTGGTTAAAAATGCTATATTTTGCCTCGTTAATACGGTAGGGCCTTCATTTTTCATCTGATCTTTACCAAACTTTACCAGATTCTTTACTTATGGCCCTTGATTTAGTTAAAAAGCTGTTTTTTGCCCGAAACTTTCAAAAAACCGTAAATGGCAGTCACTCGCTTCATTGATGTTATAAGAGCCATGTTAGCCAGTAGAGCATCCACAGGCCCTCTTGGGCCTCTTGTTTGTTTGTTGTTTTTATTCTCCTCCACAGGAGGGAAAAAAAAGGAAAACAAAGTTTGAAACTTTTTAAGTATGTATCTTCAAATGCTGTTAGTTACATTGTAACTGGTTACATAAACTTGACCTTAGCAAACCTATTCAAACATGATCTT